>CATOCK010000059.1:0-17450 GCA_951509765.1 Sphenella marginata
AGCTGATTTAGTACATGGTTTTTTTTTTATTTCAATAAATTTTAACATATTTGTTATGTTTTTATAAGGCGGGGTGCAATAGCGCCTTGTGAAATAGGCCCTTTAAGGCCTTATTACGCTATTGAAAGTGAAATAAGGCCTTTATTTCAAAAAAGGCTTTATTACACTTCGAAAGAGAAATAAAGTCTTAAAGGCCTTATTGCTCTTTCATTTTTTTTAATGAAACAATAATATTCTAATTATTTTTGTATTTTATTGAATAGTTACACACAAATTTCACGTTAACCAAAGTGGGAAACGTGGCACGCGGAAGGACATCACCGTGGCGGTAGCCACGGCTATGGCACACACCCGGAGTTGGAATGGCGTAGCCCAGGGTTATTTTTTGAAGCGCGGCCGAAGGCCGCCTACGCAGAAAGGTGTTCTGCACTTAAAAATCGTGGGACGGGCCTCCGTAACTATAATCCGAAGGGGGAAAAGCAATATTTTGTTTCTGTGAAAAGTTATTAGTGAAAAACCGAAAATTGACCCGGGTCAGATCCCCATGGGCCTTATTTCCTTTTTAAATGGGAAATAGCGTCCATGGGCGTTATTTCCTTGGGCGTTATTTCACTGCACCGTTCGCGCTCCTCTTCGGCGCTGGGAGAGAGCTGACTTAGGAATTTACCGATTCTGTGTGGATGAGGGTAAGGGCCTGTCGATGCATATTAGGATCAAACGGCGTGGTAATCAGGTGCCGGATCATACTAGAACGTTTGCGTAGATGGCTTCTTATTGACCTGGGGGGCGGATTTTCTTTAACCAGGCGTCTGTTCATATGCTACGGTTTAATGCAGTTGAACAGAAATTGTCTGGTCAACATCTCGGTGTGCTCTTTTACCTCGAGCATTTTCGCTTCATTATGAAGATGATGCGCAGGAGACATAAGAAGACATCCAGTGGCGGTTCTAAGGGCAGTGTTCTGGCAGACCTGAAGCCTCGTCCAGTGAGTGACTGCAAGCCCCGGCGACCATATTGGCGTCGTGTAGCTCAGCACCGGTATACCAGTTGCCTTATATGTAGCTAGTAACGTTTCTTTAACTTTTCCCCAAGTGCTGCCAGCTGGGCGACTTGAGAATTTTGTTACGGCTTTAGACTTTATTGGCAATTGCGGTTACAAACCCCGTATTTGAACATGTTATCAAACGTGACCCCTAAGATTTTGGGGTGCGAGGCAGTTGGTAGCTTGACACTATCAAGGTAGACGTCTAATTCCATGTTCACCTGCGTTGTCTACGTCGTAAATAGGGTGGCCGAGGACTTATTCGGTGATAATGTCAGGTGGGAGGTATGATAGCTCTTCAACGGAGGGGCCTGTTTCCAGTATCGTACAATCGACGGCGTATGAGACGATCGTGACACCCTCTGGTGGGGGGGAAGTCTTGATATATAATAGTTAAACAGAAGCGGGGATAGGACACCACCCTGGGGGGTGCCAACCCCCTGTTTAACTATTCTGGGTTTTGATCCAGCGCCTCTGAATTCAACCGACGATTGCCGGCCACTCAGATAGTTTGCAGTCCAACGTTTAAGACAGGGGGAAGGTCTTTTAATAGTTGCGCATGGTTGACCGTGTCGAAAGCTTTGGCCAAGTCAAGCGCAACCAGCACTGTCCTGTGGTTTGGGCGCTTTTGGTTTAGACCGTCCCCTATCTGAGTGGTGATGGCGTTCAGCGCGGTAGTGGTGCTGTGGTTTTTCCGAAAACCATGCTGATGTTCGGCGAGCCGCAAGCTTGCGGTGAAATGCGGTAGTAAGACAGACTCCAACACTTTCACTACTGGTGAGAGCGGTGATATCTGGCGATATGACTCCCTAACGGCGGTTGGTTTGCCAGGCTTAAGTAGTGGGAGCACCTTTGCTTGTCTCCATCTTTCAGGAATGACAAAGGTGGACAGCGAAAGGTTGAAAATGTGTGTTAGGTATCTGACACCTTCGTCGCCGAGATGTTTCAGCATCAGCATGGAAATCGGGGGCCTATATATATCGTGTTTTTTGATCTCCGAATTGTCTCTCGAAGCTCTGTGGTGGAGATGGCAATGGGCGCATCGCTGTTTTTAGGTTTCTGCGCTTCCCTTGTGGCTCGGCGAATTTCCTAGTCCAACGGAGGATGCATTACAAATTGTCGGCGGAAGGCACTAGCGCATCTTTTTGATTTCGCCTGAACCTCTTCGCCGAAAGCGATGGATATTTTGTCGTTGGGTTTGGTCGGGCTGGACAGAGATTTCACCGTAGACCATAATTTGCCAACTCCAGCAGAGAGGTTACAAGACCTTAGGTGCTCCTCCCACTTAGCACGTTTGAGTTTATCTACTAGGCGTTTGATTTCTGCATTGAGATCCTTTATTTGAGGATCCGTAGGGTCCAGGCGTCTAACATGGTCGTGTTCATTTTCCAGGGACGACGAAGAATGGACGCACTTCCTTTATTCTACCTGACGGAATGTGTTGATGAGAGGCTGAAGTTAAGGTCATGCGAAACGCCTTTTCCCCTTCTCGTACGTCAGACGGAAGACCAGCGAAGGGGCTCTCTGTGGTAATAAGAAAACTGTCCCAGTCGGCTTTACTGAAATTGGTAAATTTGCGGTTCTCGGTAGTGACAAAGTCATTGGGGCGATCGATAGAGACCACAGTGGCTAGGTGATCTGAAGCAAGCGTTAGCATCGGACGCCAGTCAACGCAGTTTATAAGGCCTGCGCTAACTATGGTGATATCTGTAGAGCTAGAACAGTTTACCGCCACGACGAATGTCGGGGTGGTATTCCCTGGGACAGCAGGTGACAGGAGGTATGTAGATGTTAATAATTTCAAGGTCGACATCGCCTGACCGGACAATCATACCTTGACGTTCTAAGGTGATGTCCCTTGGGTCGGCGTCAGGCTCAAATAGACGATACTGCACAGATTGATGCATAATGAATACCAGACCAAGTCCTCTCACACGATCGCAACGGTGGATGTTATCCGTTGCAGGTCCTTAGGTCAAAGACTTTACCCGTTAGGCCATTGCAGTTTAACTGCAGGATGCAGAAATGCGAAGGGGGAGAAGAGTTTATGCTGGGTCTCAAGGACTTTGATGCGTATGCCTAGGTGATAGTAGGCTGGGTCGGGGACTAGGGCGCACTCTTGAATTCGAAGGAATCACATTCCCAGAAGTTAAAGGCGAATCAGACGACGTTGAAGGTTGCGTACATATGTATCAGTTCATAAATTCCTATTTCCAAGTCCAGAGCATATAAGCAGGTCACACAGGCCAAGGCAGTTATTGCACTTGACTGATGCCGCAGGCGTGTATAGTCTTAACCGACAAAGACTGCACGTATATAGTATAAGGGACCAGGAGCTGATGGTTTTAACTTATATTCGTGCTGGTGCTGGAAGAGGGTCTACCTGAAGGGGCGGGAGACGGCGGACGCTCAGCAATGCTCAGATTCAAATGGGAAGTGCTCCGTAGGGAGTAGCTGTAACCCGCTATGTGAGATGTTGACGCCATGGGGCTTGAGCGGCCGCTAGAATAGTCTACTTGACTCGAACAGCAGGGGACAACTAAAGTTCTATAAAACTAACGGGCCTATGTCTAGAGGGATTTAGTCCGGAGCAACTAGTTTTAGGTAGTAGCCACAGCCCTTGGTCGGGAAAAAACCCAACTTGCGCTATCCCTATGCACTATGTTATAACAAGCCTATACGAACCTTAAATGTTATTCAACAGAAAATTTAGTTACGCATGCAATGAATGTTAATTTTCTCCAAAAATTTGAAAACTGACGCAGCTATTACGATTTCCATGAAAACTAAATAAAAAAAAATTATTTATGTTTATATACTTTGGAAATGTTTTCTTGGCCTTTTTCGCTTAGTTTCGAATCACTGTTTATGAGCTTAATGGCCGCATAATGTATGGCGAACGATAGCTCAGACGAACAATTCGTCTGCTCACTGCATCGCTTAGCCATTGCATTTGCTTTCATTTTTGTTTTTTATGTCAAAGAAAAGTCGATTGTATTAAAAAAAAATCTATGGAGCGAACGAAAATGACGGATAATGAGATGGCTAGGCGATTTTGTGAGCAGACGAATCGTTCGTCTGAGCTATCGTTCGCCATACATAATGAGGCCCTAAATGCCTGTAACTTTTGTAATTATCAACACATTTGGAAATTTTAACCGTTTTTAGACAGAAAAAACTACAATTTCTTAAATGGCGTGGATAGTTTTTGAAAGGTCATTGGTTTTTTTTGTGTATTCTTCAAGTAAACACAATATTTTATATTTTTGGTATTTACTAATTTTTAACAGCTTTGAGAACATATTTAATAAATATTTTAATATCTATATAAACAACAAGTTAGTAAAAGATTTGGCCAAATCAACTGTTAAATAATTAATCGAAAATCCCGAAATGAATAAATCTCTTAAACTGGCAGCACAGCCAGTAGCTAGACTTTTGAAATAGAAAAGCACAAGAATACGTTAGCTCAAATTCATGGTTACCATATAATGGTTATTTTCGAGATCAGAAGTGTTACCAAAAAACGGACCAAACTCCAAAACAAAACAATGTGGGTAGGAATTTAAGTTGATAATATCTACTAGATATCTATGTAATATGTGACTATATTACACAGAAAAAATAAATTTAATGCAATTTAAACCAAGTAAAATACATTTTATTACATGTGGGAAAATTGCCCTTTCATATACTCATACAATCCCTGTTGTTGAAAAATTGTCAATCATATATATTATTTCTGTAAGGTCTTTTTGTGTTTGCTCCTAATTTTCTGCTCTCATTTCGAACCAATATCAATAAGTAAGGTATCGTTTTAAAGGTGTGGGTTACCAGTACATGCGAAACTATATATTAATTACAGCGGTGCTTTTGTTTAAGCGTATTTTATAAAAATTAATTTGTTTAAATAAACCATTGTGAATGCACAAAAAAATCAATTTGTACTGCAACGCCATTGTGAATTAGAGACGATATCTACTGGGTTGTAGACGTCGCTGGTGGAAGTGGTGAACATAGGATTTAATAAGTTATACTATAAGTTTGTATCTCCCGTACAAAATTTTTAAGGCGTTTTCCATAATATTTGGTTTGCGCTTGCAGTAGTAAGAAAAATAAGTTTTATCTAAGTCATTTAAAGAAACTTCATAATTACTGTGAAGAATACAGAACTTAACTAGTAGAGTAAAGAACGTGAAGACCTTTCTAATAGTTTGCATTTTTCAACTCAGGGTCCCGATAATGGCAATAAAAAAAATAATTTCTTTGCTTTCCGTTGAAAATTGGAGAGTTTGGAAAAAAAGTCAAAGCAGCGAAAATTCAAAGAAAACAGGTATTTAAGTAATCCTCCAACAGCGTTCAATTTTCCAAAGAACACGTAATTTCCCATAATAAAGAATGGCCTAGGTCAAAAAACCAAAAAAGAAAAAAATTGTAGGTTACAAAAATTAACATGGTCTAAATGCTGCGCAAGTCTAACGTAAACCAAATGAATTGTTGTATCAGTATCTACAATATGACGAAGACAGAATTGTTACAGTGAAAAATTATTCGACATTTCACTGCGAAATTGGAGTAGTAGCCGCCGTTCTACATGCAAGTCGCACCCGAGCTGCATGGAGATTTAAAAGTGCAGCAATGGATGTAAGAAAAACTTCGATGAAGTAATTGCAGAAATTTTGACATTACAACAAAGGCCTTGTAATGTTTGGTCTTCATCAATCGTTACTCGAATAACGTTCGAAGGTAATTCGGAACGCAAATTAATGATATTAAAATGAAATGTGCTTGTTCCTTCATCAAATTGTTCAGTATCGTATAATAACTTTAAAAAATATAAAATATTTATTTTTTTTACAAATACATACGTGATTCAAGCGAAAGTCGTCCCGCATCATTTGAGATCCTACTACTAGTATCTGGTCTGTACCCTAACGTGATTAGTGACATCATACAGGGAGCACTAAGGAAGCTGAGTGGGTGGCGGAAGCTGCGGGGCTTCATGTCAATCCCTCAAAGGCAGAGCAAAACCAAGTTTCAATCTACCTTCTCTTTGTGGTCAAGAGTTTGAATTTTGTGATAGAGCCAAATACCTAGGCGTCCTCTTGACACCTGAGTGGAAGTCGAAACTTAACATAGAAAACAGGGTCGAAAGGGCATGCGGAGATATGTACGCCTGTAAAGGCCTGTTAGGCAGACAGTGGAGCTTTAGCCGAGAAATCACAGCATGGATGTACAAAGCAGTTATTCGACCGGTCTTAGCCTACGGTTCAATAGTGTGGTAGAGGGCAGCCGAGGTGACCTACATTAGGAACATGCTAAGCAAAGTTCAGCGGGCTGCCTGTGGCGCAATCACAGGGGCGATTAGATCTTGCCCCACAGAGGCTCTGAACCTTGATATGCAATATAATACCGATCCATCTTTTTATCAAGGAAACAGCATCTAATAATGCACTTAGGTTTCGGGAGTTGGGACTCTGGAAAGAGCGTGGACACGGTGACAGCCATATTCTGCTGAACATAACTGACCCCTATATTAAAACCAAAACGGACTACATCTGACGCAGACAGTTTTCAACACAAATTTCGACGTTATTTAGCCATCCAGAAAGGACTGGACAAGAGGGGAATTACCACAGAATTTTGGCATCTCAGTTTTCAAGGAGGGATCTAAAATGGATTGTGGAGTGGGAGCGTGGGTTTTCGCAATTCTCCTAGACGTGTCCTCATCTATGCGTCTTCCAGACTCATCGAGTGTATTTCAATCGAAATTTACGCTATCCATTAGGCATGCACGGCATTACTGGTTATGGAAATCACTGGTAATCGAATAGCAATCTTCTCGGACAGGCAGGCGGCTCTTCGGGCTCTCGGAGCAGCGAAGATTACATCGAACCTTGTGGGTCATTGCAGGGAGTGGACCATGAGCCTGGAAAGTCGACATACCGTCTCTCTAATATGGGTGCCCGAGCATCGCAACTACAGGGCAACGAGATTGCCGATGAGCTGGCACGGCCAATGAGGTCCTTGCACCCCTGGGACTTCTCAAGGGTCGGATATCTCAGTACTGGCTTGGTGAGGCTACGGATAGGTGAAAACGTTTGCAGTCCTGTAGAGTGTCAAGGAGTTAATGGCCCTCGTGCAATGAAGCACCATCTTCAACCCTACTCAGGACCAACAGAAGGGACCTTTTCACATTAGTTTCGGCCTCACTGGGATGGAAGGACGGTGTAAAACCCTTATTCTGGAGCTCAGCGATATGAAGCTTGATAACGGCATGTATATAGAGGCATGAAAGTCCCACCACGCTTACTTTCTGTAGCAATCTTCTATGGTTAGTTCACGAGCTCTGGCATCAAAACGGCGCGCTAGCGCTAATTGGAGTCATTGGGACTCGGCACTTCAACCAGACCTTGTTTTGCATTTTGTTTTACGAAGGACGTATAGTCCGGGAGCCCACTGCAAAAGAAATTGCTTAATCAGTTATTGAAATGACTCAAACCGCGGACTTGCTAATTAATGCTTCTTCAAAATCAAAAGGTACCGAAACGCTGTTTTTAATAGACTACCCACATTCTTGAGCAGAGTACTTGACACAATTTGATAAGTCGCGATTAGCCGCATTGAACTAACAGAAGCTGTCCTTAAAACATTTTGTTTAAATGCCTTCCAGCATTTCGGAATCGTACTTAAGTCGAAACCTTTCATTTTTTCATAAAGTTTTCGTTATCTCTTGTTGTGCCATACATTCCCTGGAAAATGTGCAACTGACATTTTTTAAGGCTGCAGGCGCCCTCGTATAAAGTATCTAACAAAGATAATATGAATTTCTGTTGCTGAAGAGTTACATAACCATTGAAAGATGGATTCAGCCAACTTTCCGTGAGGATCCAAGGTGATACAAAAGATAGAAACCGTCGGTTATATGTACATCTACAAACAGAGGAGACACTGGGATAACGCGGGATATCAAAAGTTTTAATTTCTCCAGAATACTGAAATAATGCCGGAGGTAGTGGAAAAGTGAGGCTGAATTCAATGTGTAGGTACTTTTTTTCAGCAGCTATCCCCAGCAGATTCCCAAAAACATCCCTTTCCATCTTAAGCAAAGCTGTTTTGCTTCCATCTTTACTGAAAACTACCAGGTTTCGCAGAAGCATTTTCCATAAAGCTCAGCTTCTGTTTCCTTCCAGATGTTACGTTGCTTACGAGGAAGTCTTCAGCTTCAGATGATGCCGGTCTACCAGTAGAAATCTGTGGTCATAAGCGATAACAACCTAACTCGACTTAAGAAATTAGACCAATTGAAATTTCTTCTGGCGATTTTTTGTAAAAAAACTCCTGTATAACTTAGGCAAACATATTGCATTTAATTGTTTATAAACAAAGTAATAAAAGACCAATGAAGGTAGAACACCTCGGCTGTGGTGCTTAGCTGGAGCGGCCGTGGCTCGAAAGCACCGCGGTCGAATTGGTAATTTGGAAATAAAATAGAAAGAACGAGAATTCTCGTTATAAATATGGCCGTGTATTTGAATTGAAGATTATAATGCTTACAGTGAAATTTTACCTTATAGTTGGAGGTGAAAATCCTGGGGTCCAGTCGAGGACAACCGTTGAACCCGAAAACTATCCTCCGGTTTTAAGGGGAGGTGACCCAACACATGCACACCCACATGTATGTATGTGTTTGCTGACAAAACATACATACGCACGCATGCACATACAGGTGGGTGGTTTGGTATGTGTGGTTGGAAGGGAACAAGAAAGTGACATTAGGGTGGCTCATTTTTTGAGAATTTAGGCATCGGGCCTAAACATGCCGGCCCACTTGCGATACGCAACATCTGAGAACCGCCGCAGGATTTTCACGCATGCCTCACTTAGTCTAGTAAATTCAAATGATGAATGCCGGACGGCGCCGTCCCGCCGTCTGCCTTCGAGCAACCTACGCCAATTTGAGGGTTGGAGCGTGGCCGCATCATACTAGAGCTAAGAGAGGGGTAAAGAGTGAAAATATACGTGTTGCATATTTCTTGCCATGTATCTATTCGACCAAATAAAAAAAGGTGGAACACATTTCATAACGAAAAAAAAGAAACATTTTTATTATTATTTTTTAAACTTAACCTAACCTTACATGCTAGTGGCGCCGGATAGCACGAGCCCGAATATCGTGCTCTGGGCACGAAGGGACCCAAAGGACGCGGGGAAAGTTCCCGCGGTGAAGATGTCGGCGCATATGTCACCTCCGAGCACTAAGCGGAGCGTTGCGGCCTGATAAAATAGCGGATCAGCCAGCCGAATATGCTCATAAGGAGCGGCGATGTTCGCATCGACGGTTTGGGCGGGGCGGATCCGCTGAAAATGCGGGACACACATGGGGGAGCACGCATCAATGAGGGCACGGATGCGTAGCAATCCACCCTCGGCTTCCAGCTTCATGACCGCAGTTGGCGCGAGGGCGGTCATGGGGCGCACCGAAGGGCCCACCCGGGAGAGGGTGCGGTTGAGACCGTCGCGGAACCCGGATACTAGTGGTAGTTGGCGCGGCGGCAGGGCCAATCTACCGTGGTTGTCGTCGGTGTTGCTGGCGCGGCTGAGATTCCAGTCTACGCTGATTGTGCGTGCTTGTGGGGCGTGAGTCGTCGATATTGGTGGTGCGTAGCTGGCGCGGCTGGGAGGCCTGTCTACGCCCGTCGTCGTGGCCGGTGTTGGTGCGAAGCTGGCGCGGCAGTGTGGCCAGTCTCCGCTTACGGCTGTTCCGGTGCGCGCGGTTGCGGTGTTGCGAGGTGGTGACAAAAAATATTATTCTTATACGGTTGCGTATGTCACCGTAACATCGTAGCGCTTGCTACGAAAGGTTATATTTTCTTGCTTGACTCACCCTGCATTTAGTTTCGCCATGCAGAGTGCATTTATTTTCTCGCGTTCATTATGTCCGTATGTATGTACATATAGTGGTGTACTTATATTCGTGCTGGCGTTAGGGCTGCGCACACAGCGACGTTTTCGCTTTGGCTGGTACCGTAATCCCGGCGGGACTCGGAATCCGGTACCGAGCCTGGTAGAGAGTGTGAGGGTATTTTAGGTTCTGTGCTTATTCGGTTTCGGTTATTTTGTTGTTTTGTGGGCAAAACAGCCCTGCCCCTACGAAAAAACAACCCAAACTCATAAAAATTCAAAAAACCAGAACAAAAAAAAACCAAAACAAAGTTTTTCGAAACGAAAAAAAAAAAATTTATTTTTTGGACTTTTTCCATTTTTTTTTGCCTCGGCACGGTCGCCGAGGATCGGGACAAACGTAGATTTCGTCCCCCCTTCGTCCGCCCTAAGCGGTCCCGATTTCTTTTCAAGTCGGGTTTTTGGTGCCCATTGACCAAAACCGTAGCATCACTAGCGCGCTGGCGTGACCATTAGCAAACATATTTACATATATGTATGGCACTCGCATTGAGCGACGGTTCAATTGAACCACACATACATATATGTTCACTCACGCTTTGCTAGTGAGTGGTCAAGCAAAGCTCGCGACCGACAAAATATGTAGTACATACATATTTACATTTACTCACTCTAGCAATAGAAGAAGTGCCGAAAATAAAGAGAAAATTCATTGTTCATTTTTTCTCTGCTAGCGTAGTAGAGAAAAATGACCCAATTCATTATTCTTATTTTTTCCGGCGCGCGTGGTCAGCAGCATTTGCAGAGGTAAGTAAATTTATAATTTACTTGAAAATTTCATGCCTAACCTAATTTTTCTTTCTTTTCAGATCGGCATGGACACATGGAGGCAGATTTGGTGGATCGCCTGGAAGGCGCATGGGCATATTGGCAGGACTGTATCGTTTCGGTAGCAGCGCAATTTACTTGAAAAAGTGTGTCTCAAATGCTGTGGCGGCCAGCACATGCCTTTGATACACCTTTGCATGGACATATACATACGTATATAGATTGTGCAAATATTAATGTTTGGTTTTTTTTCTTTTGCAGGTTTACATGCTTATTGCATTCGCTGTTGGAATGAACAGCGCAAAGAGCAAAAATTACAAAATTGGTATGATGGTGATGCAAATTTTAAGGTCCCCTATGAATCACTGACACCCTTGCCACCAGAACACTTTAAGCCGTGGACATTGCCCTACCGTTTTCAGCGCCATATGCAGAAATATAGTTCAGTTCGGCTTTCCCGTCATTACAATTATCGCTTCACACTAAATGGGCAATTTGGTAGCGCGCATGATTACTGTACACCCATGATATCCAATGGCAAATCATCAAAATATTTGACTGAAATAATGGGCGATGGCCTCGATAAAAATGAAAAACAACATTATATTACCACGTCCGCCGCCGCTGCTTAACATCGCAATGGATGCTATTACAAATTGAAACAATATACACATTTTAAAAATTTCCGTGCACAAACTGTGGAATATTGTGCAATGCGGTTGACTGTGGAGCATACACAACGTGAATTAGAAACAAAAAGTGGCAGTGGCGGCACATTAACACCTTCAAATGATAACAATAACCCAAGTGTAGCGACCCGCACAATTGTACCAGAAATGGCTATAAAAACCGAACTTAATGACCAGCGACGCACGGCGAAATGATTGATGACTTAAATGTGATGGAACAAACGACAGCTGGTATGGAACCACCTGCCTTTATAATTCCTGACTTCCATTATATATCCTGAATATTTCTTTTTTTGTTTTTTTCAAAACAGTTCGAAGGACCACCCCAATATGGTGGCATGCCTGAAGAGTACCACCTCTTATAACAGCTGCACCTCTGCATCCAGGAGCACCTCATGTTGCAGGTGGCCAATTTTATTCGCCTAATACCCAATTTGGGGGCCGTATACCAATAGCTTCCAACCCTAACGAAGCTAGTGGTATCCAAAATAATTCAACGTGTGCCGCGGGGCGGCCGTATTAATTGGGATGCGAAGCAATCTGTTGAGGCTAGTGGTATGGATTTGCCAACCCTACTTGCTGGCATAATGCATCTGGGTAAGATTAAATGCATACCACCAAGTAAGACAGGCAGCGAGGATAATGATGGCTGCGATATTTATCATAATGATGTACATCTCTGTTACCGGTGAAATGCTAAAAATTAATTCAGATAATTTACGACAATGCACATACGGCAAAAGTAAAGATTTATGTGGACAAAATTCGAAAATTCAACCACCTTCAATTGCAATGAAAACTCCTCTCAGCATTCCCTACACATTGACTAACTAAGCGACAGTAATAGTTGTTAGATAAGGTTATGCTTACTTTTACTAGAGTGCTCCAAACTTGACAAAATAAATTTTTTTTCACCGAGGCCGCAATAAGCACCCTACGACTTTCCTCTGCTAATTATGTTAATGTTAATATAACTTGTTACTATTAGTTTTTTATAATAAGTTAAGCTATCACTAGTCAGGCTTTAAAGTTTGGTTAATATCAGAATAAGGGTTTTAAAGTTACAGCTGCGTAAAGAGTCTCCATACAATGACCTACAAAATTGTGATTCTGGAGATGATAAAAAAATATCTCCCCAAAATACCCTCGTAAAATTTTCACAAACCAATGGTTAACCCTTGTAGAAGGCACTTACAAAAATTTTGGGCCTACTTTGTCCAACTTTAGGAGTAAATGCATTTTTTTACTGCAACCTCCAAAAAAAAAAATAATTGAAAAATTTTGAAAATGTATAGCTACATACCACGGCCTTTGTGTACTTAGTTGAAACATAGGAAAAAACTTAGTTCACCACAGCTTTTTGTCAAATATTACAAAAACTATTCAAAATAAACGCTAAAATAGTGATTTTGTTGATCGTGAAAAGTGTAATTTAATAAACTGTTGTGTGTTAAAAAACTATAAGTTGTAATGGCGAATAAATTGGAATTATTTTTACTTTTGAAAGAGGAAAATTTTTTTAAGTTCGGCCATAAGGCCTGTGTTGAGAGAATAATGTGCTATATTTTAGAAAAAAATAGCCTTAATAACTTAAGCGAGAGGCAGAAAAAACAATTAAATCGTTCAATAAATTTTTTTATATTTAAACTAATTTCAAAATGGAGATCAAGTCGTTATATGTATGGTAATTTTGTGAAGAAAAATTCGCAGTGGCTCGGTGCTGGAATAAAATTGCCGATTTCTCCCTCTGTTCAAGCATCTACTACCAAAGGACCAGGCAGGCCAAAAAAAGATTTTTCCGAAAGTAGTACTCGTACTAAAAAGCGCAGTGTGGTTTCAATTGCACAAAATGTTAGTCCTGAAAAATTATTGTTTGCTGCAGAGCAGGGACTGAAAAATCAAGGCAAAAGAATTGCAGCCAACGTTGTACACTTAGCTGGATCATTGAGTCCAAAAAGTTTAAAGCAGATGAGGGAGGCCCCTTCGACATCTTTAGGAATCATTCCATATACACAGGAAGAGGCTCTTGCACTTATTATAAAATCTGATATGACTAAATATGACTACATAGACATTCAAACAAGCGCAAAAGCTAGGAACGCAAATATTTATCCTTCCTATCCGAAAATTGTTGAGACTAAAAAGAAGTGTTATCCTGACAACATTCATGTTACTGAGAAAGGCGCAGAAATACCGTTACAAGATTTGTTAGACCATACAATAGAGCGTTTAGTTGAAGTAAATACAATCTGAAGTATTGGAACAACATTTACTGACTGAAATTGATACAATAAATGTTATATATAAATGGGGTATAGACGGAAGTGGAGGTCACTCTATCTATAAGCAAAATTTTTCCGATGATTCACAGTACGCAGATTACAATATTATTTTATGCACTGTAGTTCCATTAGAAATATCTTCCGGTATCGGAATTAATAGAAAAATTTATTGGAAGAACTTAAGCACTTCCAGCTTAAAATACTCCAGGCCAATATGTTTCAAGCTAAAGAAAGAAGGACACCGTTAAAGAAGAAGTCAGAAAAATCAACAAGCAAGTTGATGAACTACTACTACTTTGACAATCTGTCATTATGTCAACACTTCTAAATTTAAAACCTTTTGTCTTGAGACCGCGAAGTTGTTGGTAAATGTATATGGTTGGTACAAAATGAGCGCTACCGTACACAAAATACTAATTCATGGACCAGACATTATTGATTCTTTACCATTACCTGCAGGGCAATTTTCAGAAGATGTAATTGAAGCTGGCCATAAAGCTTATAAAAACATCAGACTTTTTCACGCCAGAAAAACATCCAGAATAGACACAAATACAGATATTGTGCACATGTTGCTTGTGACTTCAGATCCAGTAATATCTTCTAAACGGAAGCCTGATAAACACGGAAGTAAACCATTTTCTCCACATGTTTTATCAATGCTTACTATTCCAGAATTTTTGCAAAATATGTCAAATAGAAATGAAGATGTCAATGATGAGGATGATGAAACCGAGAACGCTGATGATGATGTACATGATGATAATTTGAATTAAAAGCACAATATTATACACATGTAATAATTATTAATTTCACTATGTATATATACATATATTAAAATTTGAAAAATTAATGACGATTAATTTTTTGATATGGGTTGCAAAATTATGCTGCTATTTACATTATTTTTTTTTTAAATTGTTTCAAATCACCATATGTCGCTAATTCCCTTCACCACCAACCATTTTTCTTACTCAAATAATTTTGTCCACCTAATTCACTACTTTTGCCGTATGTGCAATGGTTGAAGACACGCCAACTTGAATCATTTAACAAACATGTACTAAGACCAAATAGTGTTGCTACCGCACAAGCAGCTAAGGATGCGCGTGCAAAACCTATTTATGCAAAACCTTTCCAATATATAGTACAAGTTATAAACCAGAGCCTAAATACAGGAAGTCGCAAGCAAAATAGTTTTATTGGTGTATTGGATATTTATGGGTTTGAGACGTTTGGAGTTAATTCGCTTGAACAATTTTTGGTACAGCGAATCGTGGTAATGGTGAGTCGTTATTAAAGGTAGTACTATGGATTTTAGTTTGTATTGTATGCTAGGTATGTATTTGCCCTTGAAGTTTCTTTCTCAACCAAATTATTTAATTGGATATAAACCTATTAATCTACATATAATACGAGTATTATAGGGAAATTTATGTAGACTCTTATAAATTCACAAGTGATGTGAGCGTCCTTATCTGGATCACATTTTGCTTCATAAGAACAAATTATTACCTATTTGTTTATTAACAGTGATTTATATAATCACAAAAAAAAAAACAAGTCTGTCCGCATGCATATAATGCACAAAATTAGGCCTTGAATGGTAATTTTATACGTCCTCTGCCAACTGCTAAACCACTCCCGACGATATCGGGAAGGGTGTAAAACGACGTGTTTGGGCCTAGGTTGGCATATACCCGGGGCGGATATTTTCGCGGTTTATTTGGAGGCGTTGTGGCTATGCCAACCCATCAATTTCAGGCGGTAATGGGATGACAAGTTGGCTTAACTCCGTTCTTTCAGAACTGCCTGAGTTTTAATGAGTTCCATTCGCATGGCAAGAGTTCCTTCTCTTGATTATTGACCTTTTTCGGTAATTGTATGCCACAACTGTCAACTGCGAAACCACTTCCGAAAATGTCTGGAAAGGTGTCAAACGACGCGTTTTGGCCTTAGTGACAATATTTCGAGGGCGGAAGTTCGATAATCTCGTTACGTCAAGAGATATGTATTTGTATGGAAGTTTGGAATTTTAGGGCATGTGCATACATGCATGCATGTTAGAATAGCTTTGTATATTATTAATCCTTGTAGATCAATACTCATATTTCTTATTTTTAGGTATACATACATATATGATTAAATTGCGGTATGATGGAGTAAGTGTCCTCCAGGGCGAGTGACATTGGTAATTTATATATATATATGTTTATTTATATTATTTTTGGGGTATGTATACGAGGGTGGGTCCATCTGCTGCCAACTTGTCGTGGCAGGTGGAATAATTTTCAGTGCCAGAAAGGTTCGCCTCTCTGCGTTAGGTTTTCTCTGGCCTCGTTTTCGAGTGCAATTAGGTTTTCTGTTGCAGAATGGTTCGACCTTCTGCGTTAGGCTTTCTGGTGTCCTCGTTAAGGGTAGCGAGTGAAGGGTGGAAGGTTGGGAGATGGTAGGGTCTTGGTTGGAGGTGGAGTGGATGGTTACGATGAGGTAGCGGGCCTCTCGCCATCCATTCCTTCCATAGGGAGCAGAATCAGTTTGACCAACGGTCTTCTGATCTGACCCTTTTCGGTGATGAGGTCCACTACACGCACTCGGTTATCTTCGCCGGGGTGTACGTGGGTAACTCGGCCGAGCCTCCATTCATTCGGAGTCAAGTTGTCTTCTTTGATGACAACAAGATCTCCCACCTTAATGTTTTGTTTTGGATGCTTCCACTTCACTCGTTTTTGAAGTTCGGATAAGTATTCCACCTTCCATCGCCTGCAAAAGGTTTGATGAAGAGCCTTGAGCTTCTGCCACCTATTAATAATGGAGGGGCTCTCATTCACCTCTGGTTCTGGCGGAGCCAGAAGATGACTTCCCGTAAGGAAGTGCCGAGGGGTTAAGGGTTCCAGGTCCGTGGGTTCATTGGAGGCGGGGCTTAGTGGTCGCGAATTGAGGCATGCCTCAATCCGGCACAATAACGTATGCAACTCTTCATGAGTGAACTTATGAGGCGAGGCTAACTTCTTGAAGTGACTTTTGAAGCTCTTCACGCCGCCTCCCAGAGTCCCCCCATATGTGGAGCCCCGGCCGGAATAAAATGCCATGTCATGGCTTGATCGCTATATGTTGAAATAGCTTTATCTCGGGCTTCAGCGATAAATGTCTTAAATTCAGATCGTAGAGATCTTGACGCTCCGACAAAGTCGGAGTAAATGTTTCTCGGACATCCTCTTCTAGCGATAAAACGCGAAAAGGCTGCTAGAAAGGATGGGGTACTAAGGTCACTGGTCGCTTCCAGATGGATCGCTTTGGTGGTGAAACAAACAAAGAGGCAAACGTAGCCCTTTGATAGTCGACATCCTCTACCGCGGTAACTCTTGATATCGAAAGGCCCGGCAAAGTCCACCTCTGTATTAGTAAACGCGCGGGTGAACTTTACAATTATGGATGGTGGCCCTAATCATGTTCTTGACATTCGGAATCCAGTATTGGGTGCGGGTGAGACGGAGCATTTGCTGGTTCTCTACATGGAGGGAGATTTTATGTACCATTTGTACAATCAAACGCGTCAACCTACAATTATATGGCAGTATGATTGGGTGGCGCTCGTTATAAGCGAGGTCTTGAGATGCTCCAAGACGTCCACCGGCCCTAATAAGATCATCATTGTCGATGAATGGGTTGAGTGGCAATATCTCGCGTTTCTTCTCAATAGAC
>CATOCK010000060.1:0-32601 GCA_951509765.1 Sphenella marginata
AAACTTAACTAAAACTAGTAAGGAAGTCTAAGTTCGGGTGCAACCGAACATTAAATACCTAGTAGTGATCTGTTTTGGTATCCCAATTTACTCAGGTCTATTTTAATAACGGAAAAGTTGTTATAAAGACAACTGATTGTTTTCGATTAAAAACACTTCTTTTGTGAGTGGTAAATTCAATTATCACTAAATAACAAAATATAAATACATAGCTTTCCTCATGTTCATGAAAGGTATGAAAATAAAAAAAATTAATTTGAAAAAAGGCAGTAGGGTGTTAACTACTTGCCCGTAAATCTTGCTTGTTTGTTATTCGATTTGCGTAATTTTTGGCAGGAGTATACTACATACTATTGGGAACTCACAAAATTTCATTGAAATACATTCTTGAAATTCCAACCAATCGCTTTTGAAAATAGCAGAGCTTTTATGCTAAAAACTGGGAGGCGCCACGCCTACTTCACCAAAATCCACAAAATTTTTTTACAGTTTAGTTTTGTTTAAAAAGGCTAATATGTGTGTAAAATCTTATTTATATAACTTATACTTTTATGGAAATATCGCGATTTTAATTTTACGAAGAAATATTTTAGAACTATGTTCAAAAAGTGGGCGCGTCCGTTCACCGATTTTGTTTATTTTTTCAGCAAAGAGTTAGCTTTATATGTTGAACACTTTCTTCAAATATCGTTTTAATAAATCAATTTTTACCGGAGCTATGGCATGGAAAGTTTTGTGGAATAATCCCCCATAAAGGGGCGGGGCCACGCCCATTTTCAAAAAATTTTGTGCTTTCGACTTTCTTTGCCCACGAACACTTTAGAGGTGAAATAGAAATGATATACAGCTAGTTTAAGCAAAGTTATAGCATATTCAATATATCCATGATCCTTTTCAAAATCTTTCGTATAAAATTGGGCGTGGACCTAATCCGATTTCGCTAATTTTTTTTCGAAATATTGCCTGTATTAATATAAATATGTGTGCTGAATTTTATTTTGCTATCTTGAGCGGTTTTTGATTTATGATTAATAATATTTCCAAATTTGACTTAATCAAAAGTGGGCGGTGCCACGCCCTTTTTTAAAAATTTCTTCACAAATTTATTTTTTGCTTTAACGGTAAGGTACACACCAAATTTTATCCTTATAGGTGTATTATGTACTGAATAATCACTCTTTTTGTATTTTCGAAAATATTATATATATAGAAAGTGGGCGTGGCTTTTAACCGATTTTGCCTATTTTCAATACCGTTCAGAGATATGTAAAAAGGAACCTGCATACAAAGTTTCATTGAGATATCTCAAGATTTACTCAAGTTATCGTGTTCACAGACGGACGGACGGACGGACGGACATGGCTCAATCAATTTCTCTTCTCCTCCTGAACATTTTGATATATATAAGTCAATATCTATCTCGATTCGTTTATGCCGTTACATACTACCGTTAGGCCAATGAAGTTAATATACCTTGTGTGCGAAGCACTACTAGGTATAAAAAATAAGTAATTAAAATTAATAAAATTAAATGATCTTACCCGCTTTTTCTTTGTCCTTGGAATGGTGGTTGATTTTTCTTTTTACGATCTTTCCTCTTTCAAATAAAATTTTCACTTCATTTTCAGGATTTTAGGATGCACCAAACCTACCGACCGTATATAGTTTGATAACATTTAAAAAAAAATTAAATGTTGATTCTACTTATACTAAATTATATAATAGAGTTCTATAAAACCAATACTTTTGTCGTATTTTCCAGAAAAATTTTAAATTTGAACTAGTTTTTTGCAATAAAATTTGCGAGCTATGTTGAACAAAAATATTTTAGGATGCATTTAAAGAACTAACCGAAAACTAACCATGAATACCTTTTAATCCCATTTTTATTATAGAACTTTTCCAAAAATAGAATTTTGATTACGTGTTTAAAAAAGAATTAAAATTTTTAATTACATGAATATCAGAGACTATAAATAATTTAGTTCTACTAAAAAAATATAACTTGTAAACTTGCTTGCAATAAAGGTGAGAGATATCGGCTGATGAGTGGTAGATCACCCTTTTTCAACATGTTTTGCAATAATGTCCTATCTTAGAGTTTGTTTCAATAACGCTCTGTTTTAATATTGTATTCATTATTAAATATCCAATAACGACCTTATTGAAACAAATTCTGAGATAGGGCATTTTTTTTTTTAATATTTTGAAATAGGGTAATTTCCAATCAGCAGTCAACAAATTTAAATACTGCCAAGATTTTGGTGAACATTAGCGTAAGGGATGGCAACTCTCGGTCAAAATCAAATTGGTCAGACGCGCCAACGCAAGTGTACACTTTACTCAGTTTGTTAATATGTAAATTCAAGAGATGGAGTGCAAACGTAATATCAGTGGAACGAATCGACGCTACCCTGCAAAGACGTACCGGTAAAATGACTAGTAAAACTACCGGAAGTGCTCCCGGTGCGGAATTTTTGACATCATTTTAAAATTGCTGTCAGTAGACTTTTTTACCGTTTCTTTCCACACGTTCCTGTGTGTGCAGTTTGACAATTGTTTTGCATCTCGCTCTTCCTCATTGGTTTTGACATAAAGCTTTACTGCTCACACCGTGTTGTTGTTGTTGTTTCAGCAACAAAATCACTCTCCGAAGGTTTTTTACCGGTCATTTTATGGTAATTGTAAGAGTATTTGATTTTGGTTTTAATAACTTAGTGGGTACGTATAGTTTTGTATTTTATTATCTTTATCCCAGATAACCCTAAAAGTTACTCAGGCGAAAATTTTAAATTTTGTGTGTTAAAAACCGCTAAAGAAAGAGACTCTGATCCTTTTTAAAAATTTTTTTTTATTATTTTAGAGGTGTCCTATATATAGGACATTAGGAATATAAGGGATAAAAACATATTTTTATTTATTGGAATGGAACTTTACAAAACACTTTGTATGTACTCCAATATTGCATTTTACACATCTTGTAGTGGTTTTCTGATGGCAATATCCACATCGGGTTTGTTTTTCCTGTGGCTCTACAAGATGATCCATACGGTTATAGCGAATCTCGACTTCTTTGGAGCAACTTGCATGGCCTTTTTGGTAGGTTGGTTGCTTTCGATGGGTAGTCAGCAGTTGGAGCGCGTTTTGGAGCGCCATATCAATGTAGTGGGCTAGCAAAGGCATGTACCATTTTTTGCCCCTGATTGAAGTCCTATACAAGCTTATGTTTGGGTCAGAACGGTCCACTCCTCCCATATTAGAGTTATACATGTAATGCGGTTGTTCTACATATATATTCTTTTTTTCTTTTTGGGAATAACGCTTCACCGTATGAACGGGAGAAATTCCTGCGCAATTTGATATAAGGCATACAACGTTGTTGTCATTCCATTTTACAGCAATAATATTTTGATCGCTAATCTTAGCGTAGTCATAGCTTCCGCGGCTGTCCTTTTTCATGATACTAGAGTTGGTAAGGGAAACTCCCTTCAGACGATTTTCTCTTATTGTTCCCGTTCCGTAGAGATTCCAGTCCGTAAGTTTTTCTATCAAAACAACCGAACTGAAAAAGTTATCAAAAAATAGATGAAACTTGAAATCGGGCCATTTGTGACGCAGGGCTTGAGCATATTCCAGCACCACTCCTGCACCAACACCGAGGTCAGCATAATCCTTGCTTATGTTGGTCGAAGCTCCTTGATATGGCTCAAACCAGTTTATGTAGCCCAAACGCGTTGCGCCTACCCATAGCTTGTATCCATAACGTATGGGTTTAGCATGAATGTACTGCTTACAACCATGACGACCGAAGTATGGTACCATGGCTTCGTCGACTGATTGCATTTCTTTAACAGTAGCATTTTCCATAAATTTCTTATTTAGTAGGTGAAATAAGGGCCCCACTTTTGCGAACTTATCGTCGGGGTCTAAAATGTCATTATCACTTACATGACAATTGCTGAAAATGTGATCAAATCTGTCTCGGGATATGGCTTCTGATACTAATGAGTTGTGAGTATCCCTTGCGTTTTCCCAGTATAACTTACGTCTTGGTATTTGCAAGTATCCGCTGATAATCATTACTCTCAAGAAAGCTTTGAACTCGGTTGTACTGATATTTCCGGAACGATTATTTTTTTGTGCGTACTTGTTACTTTCGTTAACAAAAAGATCAATAACTTCATCATCAAAGAATCTAGAAAATATAGACAATGGGTCAGGGTTTTCAAATTCTGTTTCGGTCAAAATCAAATCCTGCTTCACCGACTTCAACGTCTTTTTATTATACCTAGTAGTGCTTTGCACAAGGTATATTAACTTCATTCGCCTAACGGTAGTATGTAACGGCATAAACGAATCGAGATAGATATTGACTTATACATATCAAAATGTTCAGGAGGAAAAGAGAAATTGATTGAGCCATGTCCGTCCGTCCGTCCGTCCGTCCGTCTGTCCGTCCGTCCGTCTGTGAACACGATAACTTGAGTAAATCTTGAGATATCTCAATGAAATTTGGTATGCAGGTTCCTTTTCACTTATCTCGGAGCGCTATTGAAAATAGGAAAAATCGGTTAAAAGCCACGCCCACTTTCTATATATATAATATTTTCGAAAATACAAAAAGAGTGATTATTCAGTACATAATACACCTATAAGGATAATATTTGGTGTGTGCTTTAGCGTTAAGGAAAGAAATACATTTTTGAAGAAATCTTTAAAATGGGGCGTGGTACCGCCCACTTTTGATTAAGTCAAATTTGGAAATATTATTAATCATAAATCAAAAACCGCTCAAGATAGCAAAGTAAAATTCAGCACACATATTTATATTAATACAGGCAATATTTCGAAAAAAAATTATCGAAATCGGGTTAGGTCCACGCCCAATTTTATACGAAAGATTTTGAAAAGGATCATAGATATATTGAATATGCTATAACTTTGCTTAAACTAGCTGTATATCATTTCTATTTCACCTCTAAAGTGTTCGTGGGCAAAGAAAGTCGAATGCACAAAATTTTTGGAAAATGGGCGTGGCCCCGCCCCTTTATGGGGGATTATTCCACAAAACTTTCCATGCCATAACTCTGGTAAAAATTGACTTATTGAAACGATATTTAGAGAAAGTGTTCAACATATAAATCTAACTCTTTGCTGTTAAAATGAACAAAATTGGTGAACGGACACGCCCACTTTTTGAACACAGTTCTAAAAAATTTCTTCGTAAAATTAAAATCGCGATATTTCCATAATTGTATAAGTTATATAAATAAGATTTTACACACGTAATAAGCTTTTTAAGCAGAACTAAACTGTATAAAAATTTTGTGGTTTTTGGTGAAGTAGGCGTGGCTCCGCCCACTTTTTAGCATAAAAGCTCTGCTATTTTCAAAAGCGATTGCTTGGAGTTTCAAAAAGGTATTTCAATGAAAGTTAGTGAGATGCTTCTCAATAGTATGTAGTATACTCCTGCCAAAAATTACGTAAATCGGATAGCAAACACGCAAAATATACGGACAAGTAGTTAACACCATACTGCCTTTTTTTATTAATTTTTTTTATTTTCATACCTTTCATGAACATGGGGAATGCTATTTATATTTTGTTATTTAGTGATAATTTAATTTACCACTTACAATAGAAATGTTTTTATCGAAAACAATCAGTTGCCTTTATAACAAATTTTCAGGTATGTATTAAAATAGACCTGAGTAAATTAGTATACCAAAACAGATCACTACTAGGTATTTAATGTTCGGTTACACCCGAATTTAGACTTCCTTACTAGTTTTTCACTTGCTTTCGGTTCAGGGTTGCTTTGCTTCTTTTCGAAGCTCATTTAGCGGTATATTATCGTCCGACTCATCGGATGAGCTTTCAGACCCGGCTGCACTAAATTTTATTTCTGCTGGCGCTTGCAGTTGGGCAGATGGAAAATTATTTACGTCAAAATCTTCCTCAGGACCAGAATCTTCGTCAGTAATATCGCCGTTTGCTGGAGGAAACAAAACCACTTTATCGATGTTGCCAGTGTTTTCTTCACCATCTTCCAACAAAACATAAACCTCATGAAGCGAGAGACCCCTGCAAAAAAAATTATTGTAGACACCTATCTTCCTAATGTCCTATATGTAGGACACTAACATTTGTTCACTTTTACTACTAACTAATTTTCAATGTATTTTACTATAATTTTACACATTTGAAACCTCATTTATTTCTTTATAATTTTTTAATAAAAAAAATATATTTGTTAACTTTTATCATATAAAGTTTAACTCACTTTTGAAATCGTATGTTATAATTTTGCATTTTTCAAAATTAGTAATTTTCTGAGTGAGACAACGAGCACTTCTCTCACTGACGGACTGTAAACACTTACTAACGCTGTTGCGCAATTTCTACTGCATGCCAAAATACATTCCCGTTGTTTCCTGGCCATCGAACGCGTGCGTGACTCAACATGAAATTGGTGTCCTACATATAGGACATTAGGGTTATCTGGGTTAATTTAGTTTATTATATTTTCATTTATTTACTTTAGGGTTTTGTTGTCCTTACCTTTATTCTATTTGTCTTATTTAGTATCTGATTATTTCTTGTTTAGTTTAATTATTTATTAATTAGTTTATTTGACTTTTTATTTAGTTAATAATTTATTTTAGTATTTTGTTATTTAGTAGTTTAGTATTTTATTATATACATTTATTTCAGCTATTGTTTTCTTTCTTTTAATTTAGTTAATAAAATATTCCATTTTAGTATTTTGTTATATTACTATCATCATTATTCAGTATTTTAGTATTTACATTTATTTTATCTAGTATTTTATTACTTTTAATATAGTTAGTAATTTATTTTATTTACATTTATTTTTTTAATAATGTATGTTGAATTGTAAGGTGACATCGCCCTCTAGTTTGAAAACATCTGCAAGAAACGTTAAACATTAATATACGCTAATAATAAATAGGAAAAATAAAAACGATTACCAGGTAAAACTTTTTTAATTAATATCCATCCCAATTGAAGTTTTCGATAAGTTCGTCGGTCATCATATGCCTGAATACAGACTTTAAGCCCCCGGTGGGTGCTTCTATCATGTATAAGTACGAGATCTGTAAGTATACTTGTGCCTCCCTGAGAGCTTTATGGTGCGCCAGGACATGGTTTTTTTCGACAATCTACAAATAAACAATTAATTCAAATAAGAAATATGACAAAATACTCAAAAATAAAAAATAAAATAAATGTAAATAATTGTAAAGTCCGTTTTATATTAAATAATATTCAATCGAATGTACAAATTATTCTTTATTTGATATCTTTATATTGTACTCAAAAACACAATTAAAATATTATTTTTCAAACATAAAAAGGAAAAGATAGTTAAGTTATTAATAAAATGATATACAAATGCTGAAAGGAAAAGAGAGTTTATATACGTATACTTGTACACATGTAAATGGAAGCTGAAAATAAAGAAAAGTTTAGTTACATATGTATGCATGTATGCAAGTAGATTAAAGATATTTTGATTACCGTTGTAAACGATTTACTAAATGTTACCAAAGACTGAAGTTACTTTCAACACTTTGGCTTGCGGCTGTAATTTAATTGTTACATTTTTTCTTTTCCTTTATATATTTTGCCCTTTTATAATCTGCATCAGCTTTACGTGCCGACCATTTCGCATTTTTATATAACAACGGTTATCATAAAATCTAAAAATTTTAAATGATGTTTCACGCATTGGTTATTTTCATTAAACCAGTTAGGAAAAAAAATACAGCTTTTTTTCCGGACATAAATAATTGAATATAATATTTTTCAATCCTGCTTTATGCATGCTGACGTTGAAGATTTCTATATACCACTGCATATGTGACCGACTTATATTGAAAAATTCGCCATTGGGATTGACCAATCTTAAGTCTTCCTGCGTTTTATAGTTTTTGGCAACGATTAGGGCCTCAGACGTGTTCGCCACATCGACATATGGCTTTGTCATTATTGTAATGCATTCCTTACAATTCAGTTTTTTCATTACCTGTTGGTATATTGAGTAGCCCGTATAATATCGTTGTACCTGGATTTCTGCCGGCCTTTCTAAAGTGTCTTCCATAAACAATTCGTCAGGAATGTTATTAATGTTAAGCGGTTCCACGGCTTGTTCTACCGTTGGATTGTATTGACAAAGGGCTAAATTTTCTTCGGGATTGTTTGACTCTTGATCCGCAATTTCTCGTTTGTCGTTTTCATCTTCATCGATATCCTCATCCAGTAGTATTTGCCCAGTGGCTTTTGGATTAGCCTTATCATCCACCCAATCGAGGAATACACCGTCGTCGTCCTCGCAGTTACTACCTTTGTTCGTGAATCGGTGGGGTAAAATATTCATTGCGACAATATACTGCAGCTCATGGGCTGTTGGGTGGCAATTTAGTCCTTGGCTTGCGCGGATTTTGTAGAACAAATTTTCAAGCGCATCTTGATTCAATTTTCCCAATATAATAAAGTTTATATCAGTGTGATTTTCAAAAATATCCTCACACAAATTTAATATGGCTTTCAGAATTAAAATGACGCCTTCAAAACACTGCAGTTTTCGCACTGCAACTGTTCAAAATAATAATTCCCTTTTTTCATAGGCCATTTCAGTGGATTTTTGTGTCCCATATATTTACAATCAAGGTCATCAAACATGTCATTCATTCTTTTGATAAAAGCTTCAGTTGGTTTTGCACTCTCTAATATAATCTGCTCATCTCCAAGCATATTATTTTCATATAACATGTGGGTTCCAGCAGCCACTGAACTGCTTAGCAATTGTGTTGCTCTAGAGTGTAGACACACTCATTCTTTCAAAATTGCTAGGGTGTACATGAGAGTACGTTAATTTGGGACAAATTTTAAAATTGCTATTTAATTTATCAATAAATATTATATAGCTTTTCGACCACAGCATGTCTCACAGGTCCATCCGGTGTATCTATGCTATCATAATTTATGAAATTATTACGGATGGATTTAAAAAGATGGCAATAGTCATACATGACACGAATTTTTGAGCCATTGTAAAGCCAAACAGATATATCTTTATTATTATTCAGCCTTTTATAAAGTGACTGATTTGATGTACCTTGGTCACATATAAGGGCCTTAACATTAAGCCCAATACTTATTGCAGTATCAATATTTGCTTTTACCTTATAAAGTAGACTGTCACTCTTGGCAGTTGTACGCACAACATAGTATGACAAAATATATTTCCAATTACTGCAAATACATTTTGCCATAAGAAATAGACATTTGTCCGCCATGAGGTTCTCTCTTTCACCATCACCGTGATCGACGAATCCATCGATAGCGTCTACTTTTTTATTGTAGACTAAATCTTTCCTAATGGCAACCTCGTCCCACATTATTTCACATATTCTATCTTTCCCTGGCATTGTGGCTATCAACTTCTTCAAGTTTCCAATCACTTTAGGATCAATGCCAGGGCGGACAAAGCGTATTGGGCGATATCTGAGTAGGGACTTTTTATGAGGCAGCTTAAAACCTAAGTCATCTAACATGAAGCTATAAGCTTTGGATGACATGTAATGCACGTTTTGTGCCAATACTTGTTCGTCAGGTGAATCCCAAGTGTTTTTTGGTTTGATGATCATTTTCGCAAATGTCACAGCGTCAGCGCTTGCACTCTCAGAGGGAAAAATAGCTGTGTTTTCCAATTTCAAAATATGATCTTTTAATTCTTGAACTTGTTTTTTTAAAGATTTAATGTTATTTTCTTGTTTACGATAAATGTTTGAAAATTTTAAACAGTTTTAAATTAGGTAATTTTTGGTGACATATTCGATAGCGGTTGAAATTCAAAATACAGTCAGGGCTTCAATATTATTTTAAAATTTCACATTAGTTTGTGTATACAACTGTCCAGAAACATGATATTTTAAGTTATATAAAAAACGGAGTCCTAAGTCTTATCAGATTATCTGGGAAGGCATTTCATAAAATGCTCACTCTAGGTTCCAAAAGGGTTTCCTTCAATTTCTATACTAGCGAGACGCTAATACTTGTGATGTTTTTGACTTCGAATTAAAAAAATTATGGTTTATCACCTAAACAAAGCTAATTAAGAAAACTGCAATAACATAAACGTAAATTCTGTCATTGCATTCAGAACTACAAAACAACACGAAATCCATTGGTTTTTTGGCGAGATGAATGAGTTGAAAATTTTAATAAGCAAAACAGTGCCAAACTCTAAATTCAAAATTTTGCCAGCAATAAGGAGACGATTCAAAATAGAATTTTTCTCATTTTAGGCTGTTTGCCATCGCTAACATTTTACTCAGAGTAAAAATGAGGTGGACAAATTTTCTATGGTGTACAAATATTTTCCATTTTGCTGTGCCAAATGAAATGGTAAATTTTGACAGTTGAAATTTTGACATATGTAAACGATCTCGCGAAAAGTTACATTTTGCGAATAAAATTTAATCCTTTGATTAAAAATGAATAGAGTACTGAGAAAATATATTTCCTTGCTTATCGCCCTACTGTTGTGCAAGCTAATCTTACGATAAAAATTATTCTCCTCGAGAAATTGGTCAAAGGGATTAGGTGCTTTAAGACTGCCGGAGGCAAATTGAAGTTGCATGATTATATTAAATAAACAAATAAACTACAATTTCACAAAATTAAACAAGTTATGTAGGTAAGTTACTTACCAAGGGTAAAGGCGAATCCAGCAATTATTTGTTGGCAGGATTGTTCTCCAAGAATGTTGTGGTCGATTCGTTTACAAAACTCAGGATTCGTTTACACAAGAGTGTTATAATTTTTTTAAGAAATTCGTATATTCACCCCTATTCTGCATTACAATTACGTTCCCGCTCTACGCTCCGCTTGGATCGTAAATATGCATTCTGAGTTACGCTTGGATCGAAAGAAAAAGAGGAAGAGCTATAAGTTTTTCGAAGTCAGCTGTTTGCCTTGGAATGTGTGAAATTGAAACATAACAAAGCAATTTAAATTACACAATAGTAGGTGGCTGGTATTTTTCATAGAGCTAGTGCTAGAAGAGTGCGCTTTGTCGACCAGGTACACAGATGGTTGGCGTTGCATCGTGGGGCCACACCATACGCCGAGCAAACATTAGACATGTCAGGGTTAAGTCTGACCGCAGGTGGCACTTTTCGCTGGAGGAAGACATTGGCCGCCCCGGAACTGACAAAGAAGTTTACCGAGTATGAGTGGGCGCTGTGGAGTGGCCGCCGGTGCACGTTTGGATATATGTAATGGCAAAGTCAAATCCATTACCTTAGATTTAATTTCAGTAGAAATATTGTGAGATTGGTGTTTTGAATGCTAGTCCAATTTGTAATTGCTTACAACCGGTGCCGATGCTAATGCGCGTTCAAAAGTATTAGATCTCCGTAGGCGGATTCACATTC
Organism: Sphenella marginata; assembly: GCA_951509765.1. Taxonomy (NCBI): domain Eukaryota; kingdom Metazoa; phylum Arthropoda; class Insecta; order Diptera; family Tephritidae; genus Sphenella; species Sphenella marginata. The sequence continues at coordinate 11,466 of CATOCK010000060.1, forward strand.
CTGGCATCGGGAACGCGTCTTTTGATACCCCTCCCTACATTTTTGGACAAATATTTGCACTTGGCACTGGTAGAAAACAATTACCCTGCAAACATATCAAAAAACATCATAAGAGCACAAAAACAAAATATAGCGAGCGTTTTACAACTTTTACATACGTGTTTTACTTAAATTTTAAGAATTTCAACAAAAAATCGCGGAAATTAATCGTAAATTGTTTGCAAAATAAAAAACAAGCACTTATCCGTCAACAAAATTCCAACGTAGAAAAACGGAGCTACGATCGAAGTGCAGAATTAGCAGAATTGGAAGTTTCGAAGTTGAACGTAGCGGAATTGGAACTCAGAATGCCAAAGTTGCCAAACGGAGAAATTTTCGATCCAAGTCGAAATGCAGAATAGGGGTGATTATATTATTATTCTTTTGTTGAATAATATGTAATATCAATCAAGTGAAACCAACAACCGCCTTCGTCAAATGACAATCATAATCAAAAAGAAACGGTAGTTTCCAAAATTCTATTAACCCGCGTGCTATTGCTACTTGGACGAGATTCGCAATATTTCTAACATAGTCCCCCAGTTGTTCGTACTCGTACGTTTCTGCAACTTTCATCTCATCGAAAGAGAGAATGCACATTTTATCTTCTGCGCATAAAAGGGACATTGGTCTCATGTACTACAACGAAGCTCCTATAACGAGACCGACGTTGCAATATAGACAAATGCGGTAAAGGAAACCCTTTTTTGGTACATATGGTTGTATGATCTTGCACCTTATGCTTGAAAAAGAATTGCACTTGAAATATCTTCGGGTGACCATTTCACTCTTTTTTCGATAACAAATAAGTTATAATTATGTAGTTCTAAAAGCAAGAAGAACCTTGCTTAAACCCCGATTAACGCTAATTGATGGTTAATTTGACAGCTACCCATGAACAATACGTCAAACAAATCCCGGTTAGTGGTTACCGACTTATATGCAAATGGTCCTAAAATTTATGGGGAGCTTTTTTTTTTGATACCGCAATTGGTAATACTTTTTTTTAGTTTAGACTCTAGGTTATCTTTGTCTTTAGACTTGTTCGCAGGCGAAATCTTGCCAGTTTGAGGGACATAGAGGACCCATTTCTGCTGGAGGAGGAAATCTTCCGCAAATTTTTAAGGTTTCCCAAAACGCTTTGCTGGGACCTTATGCAGGAGCTGAAGCCGCATGATAACTATATGCGGCAGTCGAGGATTCCGTTCGAGCTTCGGGTAAGAACAGTTGTTTGGTTATTTTATACGAATTGCTAAAACGCGTTCAAAATTATCAGGAAAGTTGTTAATCGAGGGGATTTGATAAGTATCAATAATCCGAAAGCAGACATCCGATTTTTTATTTCTGTAAAGGGATATTTCCAACCAAAGTACCATGCATCGCATGCCTAGCAAAGGTTAGGCCGTTGTCAAGATTTTCAGGTGCTTGGCAGTAGGTAGAGGTACTCCGTCTATGTGAACATCTGCTCATTCCATGCTTTAAACAGTCGTCGTCAGTGTAGTTAGAGATAGAGTCAGATTTCAGATTTCATTATTGCTTAAAAACCGAAAAATGACCGAAGTCATATACCAAACGGGGGACAAGATCCATGGTTTTTAGGTACAGAACCCGTTTCCCCGGAGGGTCTAATCTGTGATTACAACAACCACATAAAATTGACAGAAAAATGTGAACTTTGATTGAAAATATCTCGCTGGGACCAAAACGCGTTTTTTGAAACCTCTCCCGATACTTTTGGACATGTATTAGCAGTTATGTACGGTCGTATAGAATTACCAATTGTTTTACAAAAAGTATGCTCGTCACTTGAAACTTTTTTTAGTTTATTTCAGTACTTTATTTCCTCGCCAACGGGTCTTATCAAAGCTGTGTAGGAAACAGCCACTTTGCAGCCATGAGTCAGCCGACAGTGTCCCGAAATATAAAAGCCATTTGCAGGCTTGTTGTGGAGCACAAAAACGCCGAAATAAGCTTCCCTAGTACGGCTGAACATTACAACACCATTAAAAGGGGGTAGGTTTGTGGTTAATATTGAAGAGGTTAAATAATTAAATGAATTATTTTCAGTTTCCACAACAATTTTGGGATTAAGGGGGTAATTGGTGCCATTGACTGCACTCATGTGGCCATAATTGCGCCGCCATCGTCAGCGGTAGGAGTAGTACCTCACGATTACATGAATCGGAAGGGTTACTATAGTGTGAATGTTGAAGCTGTAAGTAAATATAAAAACTAGTTAAATAGTATCAAGTGCTAACCATCTCGATTTAAGGTTTGCGATGCTGAATTAATATTCCGCCACGTCAACGCACGATTCCCTGGATCATGCCACGATGCCGGTATATGGACCACATCCCCGGTACGCGTGAAGTTGATCAGGGAGCACGTATCGGGAGGATTTAAGTGGCTATTGGGAGACTCGGGCTATCCTTTGGAGCCATGGCTTCTAACGCCTATAGGAAGCCCATCCTCCGATGAAGAAGAGTTGTATAATAAAACCCACATCAGGGCAAGAAACCCAATAGAACGGGGCTTTGGGGTTGTGAAGTCACGTTTTAGGTGTTTGCTGAAAGAACGTGTCCTTCGGTTTAGCCACAAAAACGTAGCCTTTATAATTTATACCTCGTTTATATTTCACAACATCCTTCAAAAACGAGGCATTATGCCAGAGGAGGTTGTAACACCAGAGGTTACAAATACAGCCACGGGCTCTTCAATCCAGGCGTCCGAGTATCACGGCGAAGGAAGAAGGTCACGGCAGCGTTGCATAAACGCTTTGGTGACCTGATCATCTATCCTTAATTTCATTTGTTCTCCCATTTTTATTATCCACCCTAACCCTATCCTTCTTTGCATACCTATTTCCTCATCTCTTTTCTATCCCCCAACGAAAATAAATAAAATGTATTTAAAAACAGTTTTATTATTCATAGCTTTAAAAACTTTAATTATATTAATTCAAAAATGGATTCAAGCCCTTTAACGTGTAATTAACAAAAATCATAGATTATTAGCGAATTCTATAACAAAAACCACATTCAAAAACAAACAAAAACAAGTAAGGAAAGGGCTGTCTTCGGCTGTGCCGAAGGCTTTATACCTTTCATGATTGCCAAACCACACTTATCGGAACAATCGATTGTATGGGAGCTATACGTTATGTTGGTCCGATCTGGCTGATTTTGCCTACATATGTTACATATATAATATGTAGCAAACTTGCAAAGTTTAACGTTCCTAGCTCGTAAACTGCAAAATTGATAGCCCAAAACCCATTTATCGAAACTATCGATTATATGGGACCTATATGTCATGTTGGTCCGATCTGAGTCATTTTCACTACACACGTTACAAATACAATATGTACTAAACACGCAAAATTTTACGTTCCTAGCTTTTGAATTGCAAAAGTTATAGGCCAAAACCCATTTATCGGAACAATCGATTGTATGGGAGCTATGACATGTATCGGTCCGATCTTGCTGGTTCCGACAAATGATTAATCCTATGCAAAATGGCGCCTGCTTGCAAAATTTCATCGAGATATCTCTAAAACTGAGGGACTAGTTTGCGTTCAAACAGACGGACGGACGGACGGACGGACGGACGGACAGACGGACATGGCTAAATCAACTCGCCTCATTGCCCTGATCATTTCGGTATACTTAATAGTGGGTCTATCTCTTCTTCTTCTCATACTTACAAACATCGGACCAAAGTTATAATACCATTTCATGTTCATGAAAGGTATAAAAATAGTTGTACACCATGAAAATTACTATTTTCTACAAAATTAGTTTTTAAATAATTTCGATGTTGTATATTTACGTATATTTCATAACTATATATTTTCATAGCTGTATATTTTCGAAACTATGGAGAAAATTGAAATTTTCATGGTATACAACTGAAGGGCGAGAGTGCAAAAGGGCCTAACCCGAAGCTGCCTTTCACTTTGCCGGCGTCAGCTATCGTTCATTTCCTGTTTTTTATGAATCAAATTTATAATAATAATAATTATTATTGCACACTCACATCAACAGTCAACAAGCACACTCACATCAACAGTCAACAAGTGACAAGACGTATTCTGGCAAACTGAAAACCATTAAAAACTCCATTTCGAAAAAGTGTGGGTTAGGCCCTTCTGCACTCTCGCCCTTCAACTTTTTTCTTTGTTCACAACAAATAAATTAATATGAGATCGGGGCAAATGTGTGTTCTCGAAGTGTTAAAATGAAAAAAAAAAATATATAGTAATTTCATAAAAACAAAATATGAATAAAAAGAAACTTGAAATACATATACTGTGCCACACAAGTCTTGGTTTTTCGATTCAGTCTTCAGTTCATTTAAACAGGTAGTATGTTAACTTCAGGTAAGTTTTTTTTAGTATGCATCGCAAAATTTAAGTCATGTAGCTGTGGAATTTTATCATCACTCGTTGTTGCCTCGGGATTGCGCAAGGGCCAATACTGCGCTGGCCATATTATTGACAGAAGAGCAAAACTGTGTCAATGCATTCAGAGAATCTTCTCTAAATTTACGTTCTTCTTCATTTCTTCCTTGAATTGTCGTCATTATTTTTCCAAACATATCTTCTGAAGTTAAGGTTCCCTTGCGGGTGCGCGAAGTTACCGGAGTCTCAGCAGATGTGCCACCTTCTTGCATAGATATATCGAAAGGGTCCAGTTCCTGTATTAAAGGTCTGAAAGCGACACTCTGCTGTACAGAAGGACTGACAGGGTCATATGTGATCAATGCATCAGTCTAAAAAATTAAGAAAGAATTTTAGTTTTGTATATATGTGTTTATATAACATTTTCAACCATTTACAAATGTTTCATCAGATACTGTAAAAATGTCATACCTCTGTACCAATAGTTGGAATGTCTTGGGCGCCAAGAACTACAACCGAGCCGATCGTGTCCAGTGCCCTCTGTTCCGTCTCTGAAATATTCACTTCATTCAGTGGGCCTCCGCCCGTAGCTAGACGATTAGCCTTTGACCTTCTTGCCCTGGACCGAATCTGGTTCTTCCAGTGATTTAGAGACTGCAATATAAATGTATACATAAATACATATATATATTCACTACCCTGCATATGAAAGTATAAGAGCTTTTTTTGCAATATGTTAAGGAAAACAAGGTAATCGTTTACGTGGGGTACCGAGCGCTAATACACAACCAAAAATATCTCGTAAACTACTAAAAGTAGTTACATTTCGTACATTTCGCTATACTTATTCGTGGGTCTCTCATTTTGGTAACTCTCTACGAGCGCACGTAACTGCTAATAACACACTTGCAATTATCCACACGGCCTGGTAGTCTGATTACAACAATCACATTAAAATGTTAAGCTTCATTTGCAAATACCTTGCAAACTAGTAAAAAAAATTTGTTTACGCCTTCGGATTCTTATTACACAGGTCAAAACACGTCTCTTGATACCCCTGCCAATATTTTTGGACCAGTATTAGCAGTTACGTGCGGTCGTAAAGAATTTCAGTAATTTTTCTTACCCACGCGTACAGCATGAGTAATTTTGGTGAGGCCCTCTCCATATGTTACCACTCCACAATACATCGTCGAAAAACTTACCTCCTTCCATTTAGCGGGAGTACGTATCGGGCCTTTGAGAGCGTTAAGCTGCTCCGACAATTCTGTCCATAACTCCTCTATTCTTCTCGGATGCGTTGGATCATTTTTATTCAATTTTATTTGAGGGTGACTCTCCACAAAGGCCAAATAGCATTCAATCTGCTCCTTGCTTGTTCGAGCATGTTTATTCATATCTGAGAAAGAATAAAATGTTTATTTGTAAAGAAAACGGACAAATTATAAATATTTTATTTGCTTACATACCATTTCCAGCCATTTTCATGAAGTGTGTGTATAGTGATGATAAAAGCGTTTAGCGATTGTTCATTTTCTGTCCTCATGACATTCGGTCAAATTATCGGTTAAGGTTAAAAGCTTTATAAGCAAACTCAGAAAGTCCACATACGTACATGCTCATTAGAAATCATATTCTTTCCACTTTAAAATAATAGTTTTGTTTACTACATGCTTTTAAAACCATTTTTTTGTATGTAATCGATAGACAATTAATTTCTTAGCTCGTTTATCATCTCCAATGGAATATACAATCAGCTGACTGTCTCAGTGGTGAAAATACCTCATATCTTTGGTGAATTTATTGAGACACTGGCTTACAGAATACCAAAATGATACCAAGTCACAAGAAATGTCTCAAATGGAAAATCTCAAATTTTAGTGACTTGATATGAGACAGCTTACAGAATTCGCCTGTAAATATGAAATCAAATTCCAAATAAATTCGAAAAGCAAGTAAATGCAAATCAAATGTATATATGAAATTATATATTAATTTTTAAAAGGTTCACAGAAATACTTGTATTATATAAATAACATAAACATTAAGTGTTTAATCAAATTTTCTCTTCATTATCCAAAAGTATTATAAATAAAAAATCAAAGTATAAAACTGAAGTTAATTTTTGTTTAATATTCCACTTTTAAAATATTGCCGTATTGCACTCCTTTCTTAGTTTACAACTATAAAGAAGGCCGATAAATAAATAAAATAATAATAACTATAAAGAGATCATATAAAAGTATCTTATAGAATATATTAATAATTAATTAGGTTTGATTACTGTAGCTTCTTCAGGTACGTTTTCTTGTAATCATCACTGCTCATATTTTGTTATAGTTGTTGTCATATTTTGTTGTAGTTGGTGTTTGCTGGTGTAACTAGCTAGGCGCTAGGATTTGTTACTTCATTGACTGAGTTAACCCTTTCGGCCCCGCTCTTGAACCTACTATTGGAAAATTTTTTTTTCATCATTTCTGTAGTTATAAGGCCTAAATTAAGGATTTTTGAAGATTTCAAACTTCTAGAGTTATCGGGTGACTAGATATTGGAAGTTGCTTATAAGCAACTTTGGTCCGTTTGGGAAGTATTTTGTGAGAGTAAAAATTAAATAAATTTTATGAAAACCAACTTTTAAAGCTTTATTTTCAAGCATACTTTTTAACAGTTCTATACCTCAAGTATGATACAATAGAAAACAGTTTTTACTTGTGTTGGAACATAGATGGATACCACATTTTCGACATTTTGATAGGGGTGTTCCCGTCTTGCAAAGTCGGCAACGACCTTTGTCTCCCCAAATAACCCAATGCCCATTGTCATCATATCTCTTCGCGTTCGGCGGATCATAAGTAACTTTACGGCGCTTGGAGCTGGAACTGGATGACGAAGACGATGGTCCTGAATCTATTGTTTGTAACTCAACATTACTTCCACTGGGTCGTCCTCTTTTCCGTTGTAACGAGCTTGAAGAGGGTGGTGCAGAATTTAGCAGCTCGTTGGCTATCTCCATCTGAAATTTGATAAGTGGCATATGTTTTGCGTTCGGTTCGACTATTTTAAGGTGAGTGCGATACAAAAGCCAGGAATTTATTACTGCAGTTCCCAAACACCAGTAAAATATTCGCATGTACCATTTAACAGAGCGATGATTTATTTTATAGAGCTCCATTAGCATGTCAGCGAGATCAACTCCCCCCATATGCTTATTGTATTCTGATACAATAGCTGGTCTTGCGACCTCGATGAATTGATGGTCCTTTGCGCTCCAACGGCGACATGCTCCTATTGGCTCATCTCCCACAAATGAAGACAACAACTGTACCGGTTTATTGTCTAACCAGCGAACTGTTGCAATGTCATGGTTGACTTCGCACTTCATGTCGTAAGATCCTCTGCCAAGCTTTTTCAAATCAGACTCGGACTTTAATTCGCACTTGCCCATTCGATTTTTTCTGACAGTACCGATGCAAAAGATACCCATTTCCTTCAAGGATACAAGGAGACTTACCGAGGTAAACCAATTATCGAAGTACAGCTTGAAGTTTTTAAATTTAGGTACCGAGGATGCCAAATATAAAACGATATCAGATGATATTCCAAGCCCATATGAGGGGCAAGTCCCATCACCAACATAGAGGGCGAAGTCATATATAATTCCCGATGACCCTGCGCGGGTAAACATTTTCATCCCCCATTTATGGGGCTTGGCGGGATTATACTGTTTGAATGCTGATCTTCCTAAACAAATAAGGTAAAGGGTCCAAAAAGGTTTTGGGATAACGAAAATTTTGACTTACCTTTGTATGCTATCACTTGCTCATCAATACTCTGGTGTTCTTCTTGATGCATACTGACAAACTTATCCTTGAGATGTGATAAAATTGGACGTATTTTATACAGCTTATCATAGTTAGAATCACCTTTATTTGGTTGTTTCGATTTGTCGGAGAAATGGATGAACTTCTTTATTTTTTCAAATCTGTTACGGGCCATCGAGTCCGTTACTGCAGTCAATTTCAGCTGTTGGGACCATGCCATTTTGAAATTCGGAAGCTGGATAACACCCAAATATAATAAAATCCCAAAGTATCGCAGAATTTCTTCTTTAGTGCATTTAAGTTCAGACCCAGACTCTTGAAGTGCATATAAGTTAGTCTCTTTTACTATAATTTCAATGACTGCATCGTCAAAAAACGAAGTAAAATACTCTTTTGGGCTATTCACCATGTGAACATCTTCTGGAAGTTTTTCGAATGGTATGTCTTTTACCCCAAACGGCTTTTTCCTCCATCGCAATTTAGACAAGTCTACTTTTTCGATAACAAAAGCTACGGGCTCCTTTGGATCCTCTTCAGCACGTTCTTCATTCGCAATACCTTCTAACAAGTCAATCTCGATTTCCTCACCTTTTTCCAAAATTTCCTTCAAATTACTTTCTAAAAACTCCGCCTCATCATCTTCGTTCTCTTCGTCAGAAGACTCGTCCCAATCAAACTCCAGGGCTGCTCGTATATCCGCTTCACAAAGTCCTTTGCGTGGTTTGGTCATATCTACGAATCCAACGTATTTGCTATCACCGTTGCCCAAAGTTGCTTATAAGCAACTTCAGTAAAGAAAAAAATATTAGTGTCCACAGTGCAACTTTTTTTTGGATATTTTAATATTTATTTTTTACCTCACCTATTAGTAATCAAACTGTGTACTTAATTTTTTTAACAAAGGTTAACAAGTATTTTTAATTTATATTTATTTTTTTCACTAAAATTTCCGCACGCACAACTTTTCCAACTTAACTTTGAAAAAATCACCACAGTTATGTTAATCGCGAACCAAATTACACTTTTTTGTTGTTGTTCGATTCCTAAAACTGTAACTAACCAACTACATACAAAGCTTGAACAGGTAGTTCCGTTAGCTTCAAATAGGACGGTGCTAAAAATTGAAGTTGCTTATAAGCAACTTTGGGGTCGAAAGGGTTAAAGCTTTGGTTGTATACATTTTTGGTTTTGGTTGTATACATCTTTGCTTAAGAGCATTGTGTATCAGTACAAGTGTGATATGTTATCTGTCAAACGTTTGACAAGCACTTCAAAATGGAGTTTTTTTCAGTTTTTTGTTTACATCTGAGGCACTTCAGCATGGCGGCGCATCCGCTGCTCCTATCTTCTAACGAATGATAGAACGAGATGCAGGATGAATCCAACATAGAGTATTAAAAAACAGGTGTTAATTTTTTTAAAAATATTGACGTCTATGCTTAAGATATCACACTTGACATGGTACACAATGCTTAAGAGCTCTTGCAAACCTATAAACAAAGAGAAATTTAATTATAAATCTATTTTTAATTATACATTTCCTGAAATTAGAAGATATATATTTATATTAAATATTTTCAAATGACATACAAAGATATAAATATTTACAACGTTCTATTAAACTTTTAGAGTAATGTGGTAGCCATACCTTCTTACTTTCTAGAAGTTAGAAACTCAGTTCAATGCTTCTCCGCAAAGCTTTCTCAATTTGAAGCCGACCCTCTGTTGCGAAAACATCTAAACGAAAATTAAACAAGTAAATATTAGAAAGAACAAAATATGCTAACTAAGCAACTATTACCGTATAATACTTGATTAACTATCCTGAGCTGGGATAGCGCCCTCTTCTCCTTTCTACTATCAAAATTGAAATGCGACGTGAGTTCGTCTGACATTATTTTTCGAAATATTGCATCGAATGTTCCAGTGCTGCCCTTGAGATGAACTAAGTACCCTTTCTGAAAAAATATTGAAATATTAACAAAATTTATCAAAAATGTCTTTAAACTATTGGTAATCTTTTCACCATTGCCTCCAAATACTCTGGCCTCTCCAGCTTTTCCTCTACCTCTCTTGCCTCATCGATAGTCGCCAGGGGCAATGTTGCTGCGATCTCTACTTGCAGATCGTCCTCCACATCACCTGTTTGCAAGCAAAGTGCTCAGGTGTGCAAGTATAACATTTTGGTTTTCCAAAACTTTTCCCAAAGTTGTATTACAATCTGTGAAGTGCAAAAAAAGGTTCCATTAAATAAATATGGTACAAAAGAGCAAAATGAACAGACCTGAAGACGATTCGGTTGAAGGTTTTGAAACTTTCGGTGGAGCTTGGTTGGCGGCGCATGATGAAGCCACATTAGTAAATTGACATGTCGTTTCGAATTTTTTTTAACTACTTACAAAGGTAAAAAATTTATGTTTAGCAAGTAAGGATATTGATATTAATAAATTAATATAAAATTGGGTCTCCCTAACATATCATAAGAGAATAGTGTTACCGACTAAAGTTATATAGAATTGGATTGGAAAGATCATTTACACTAATTACGCACATATGTATGTATGTACATACATACATATGCTGGACTATGCAAGTAGTGTGGATATGCAAAACCCCACCTTTTGCATACTCTTGTTTCGCTTTGTTAACTTGCTAATGAACATACATACGTATACACTAGTTAGTACAATTTATGTTAAGACAATAGTTTAGGGATCATACCGCCGACCGCAAAAAATACCGTTTTGCAGTGTCACCAACGATATGGGAAAATACATTAATGCAATAAATAAATATAAGGGTTCAAAAACATAAGTTTTACCTGTATTTATTTTCGAAGTAGTGGGCGTATTAAGATCATTGTGCGTACTTTGATTTGATGAATAAGTTTTACTTCTATTTGTTTGTTTTGGGGTCGACGTATTAATGGCATGGAGCGCATTGTGCGTACTGCTTATTTATGTTTGATTTGTGGCAGGCGTATTGAGCGCTTTATGCGTTGTATTGTTGTTTAAAAACAAATGTACAAAAAGTTTTACTTCAATATGTTTGTTTTGGGGAAGGCGTATTAAGCGCATAGTACTCTTGGTTTGTATTTTGGATGGTATTGTTGCAGCTATCTCTCTGAGCCAAGAATTCCAAATTTTGTTCCATCTCATGAAATAAAAATTAGTTGTGATACTTTATATAAATATATAATGATAAAATGATCAAATAGTAGTGGAAAACATTATGTAGCAACGGTATCAAAATTAATATATTTCCATCGGGTATACAAAAGTATTTAAATTGTATGCTTTCTCGGTTTACTTTAAATATTTGATCATTTAATTCAGTAGCTGTAAGAATACCCAAGCAAGCAAATGATTCTAAAGGCTCTTCAAAGTAGTTCTCAATATTTGTTAACTTATGCCCATACAGAAATTCTTGACCAGATTCATTTTTTATATCAATAATTTTTAAAGGACCAACTTCTGAACAATAACAGTAAAAATCTTTATTTTTTTAGCATCAATATTACAAGAACCCGTTTTCGAAAAAGTACTATATGTTAAATTTGAATCTGATCTTTCTTGAATACGCAAATACAATTGTTGTAAGATTTTATTGGGTCTTTTTATTAATTATTTTAAGTACTGCATATAATTTTCAAATTTATAAGCAGAAAAATGATCTAAAGGACCATATTGTTTTGAAATACTCGGCAAATGAAGTAAACCATGTATATTAAAACTAACTAAATGATCTCCGTAAGTGCAAATATATCAACAAATTCTTCCAAAAGAGCTTGAGCAGTATTTGACTCAGACAAAAATGTTCCTTCACATGAAAGTAATCTTATGCCGGCGCGTAATAAAAGGAAAAGGTAGTATAAATCATCAGCTATACAATCTTTTAAAACAAATATACCAGAGTATAACAAAAACTGCCTGAATTCTGTCGACTTCCAAATATTTATGTTATCAAAATTTCGACAAACACGGCCAAATTCCGAAGGAACTAAAGATGTTAAAGAATCTAATTTTTTATTCATTTCATTTACGTTTCCTTTCTTTAAAATTAAATTAAGTAGCTTTTTGCAAACGCCCAAATCAACAAGGTGCATAGGGTCCAAAGGAAATAGTGTGACCATTTTAAATTTGTGCACTTCTAATATACTTTTTTGGCGTCGAAATAGAAAATTGTGATGAAGTGCATCAACTCTATTTTTAAACGAGACATCAGATGGCTCTTGCACCTGCTTGGAAAAACAGACCCGATTTTGTAAGTATGTAGTTTCCAACTTGGGAACACCTTGGACAACTATTTTTTCCAGTATGTGAATTAACACAGGTAACAAAAGCACGAGCTGGCGAATCACAAATAAACAATCTAACATCAAATTTTTTATAATACTCAAAAGTTCCGACTTTAAGACCGATTGTCCTTAAAGTTGATACTTCTTCACAAAACTCTTTCGTTAAATCGTTTACATTACTGGGTTTTTGATATCCCGAAAAGCACGCAATAATAAAAGGCCGCTCTTCAAAGTTTCCTACAATTGAACCTAATATTGGCCATAAAACTTTATTTGAACTTTTAAACAACTTTAATCCATCAATTCCAACATCGATTTGGACTTCGGTGATGTCTTCGAGGAACCCAAAAGGTTTTGATAAAAAATGCTTCTGAATTCCAAAATATAAAAATTCCCCATTTGGAATTGTCTGCACCTTTACCTTTTCTTTTTGGGTTCCTAGAAGGCTTTTTGCACTCATAGGCAAACCATTTACCCCAATTCTCACTAATCATCGCCATTGGCATGTTATTGCGAATGGCTAATGCTTTTATTTCGCAAACTTTATCAAAAATTGGTTCAAGTTGCACCACATCATCTAAATCTAATTCTAAAAAAGGTTGATGGAAATCACTATCACCACCGGCATTTTGTACACTTTCAATGTTTTCCACATTTTTCTCCACTTCACTCTCACTGCGCGCAAAACTATTTATATTTTTGTATCCCTCCACTAATTGAGCAAAGCGCTTCTTTTCTAAACTAAAAGCATTTGGCACACTTTTGGGAAACATATTTTATTTTAATTTATAAATTTATTTCACAATTTTTACTTGCCTTTGTTTGGTTTAATATATCTCTTTGGTTTGGCGTCGGTATCTTTTTATTTTTTTCCACGCTGTTGTCGCTGTTGCCGGCACGATGACTTTTCACTTTTTGACAAGTGCCAATGACATTCGTATGTTAGAGGGAGGGAGGGCCGCTAACATGTCAAGCATAAAAAGCAGTGTTACCCGCTCTTACATTCACAGTCAATCAGCATGTTTATGCGATTGTAGTTGTGAATGCCTTAGCCCGTTCTAGCTGGGAAGAATGGAATGGTGTCCTTCAACTGTCTATTTTCCATACCAGCAACACGTCAGTTGACATGTGTGAGCCCGAAATATTCCAGTCTGTTGTTGATATAGCGACACTTCACTCCATACTCCTAGAATTTTGAATACGATTGGGTCAGTTGACACAGGGCGCAGTTTGAGTTTAACAAATTAATCTATAGAGAGGCAGCTCTTTATGTAAGCAAATACAAAGCTCGTTCTGGCAGAAGAATCTGTCAGAAGAAGCTAATATTGAATAAAAACCTGAAAGGAAATTATAGAGTTTTACTATTGTAGCCATTGCGGGTATGCTTAGATCAGTATCGGTAACATAGGTTGCGGAGGTCAACAAAACCCTCTCAGAGTTTTACTGGAACTTTGAGCTCTTTACAGAGTGCAAAAACATTGGCCCCTTAGCTTTTAGGCTATTTCGAATTTACTCAAGACATTATAGTTGTAAATTTAATTTTTGTATGACTTTGGTGTTGAAAAGTTTAGGTTCATATATGGGCAAATCCTGCGTTACGAACGCCACATTCGTACGCGTTTTCGGATTGAAATATAACAATTTTTTGGTCTTTTAAAAGACATACCTTCAAGTTATACACAGTGTTTAGTGGGATTTGAGTGTACTTTCGAATGTCATCAAAATATTTTTTGTAACAGGTTTAAGCTGCGAAAAATTTGATCTCAAAGTATTGTTACGCACGCTACAAAAAATGGAAGTAGATTTGAAGGTTGAGGTATATTTTCTTAATTTTTAGCAAATTTTGTATAATAAAGCACACCAAATGAAATGCCTTAAAGATAGATGAATATAAGAGAATTCTAAAATAACTTACTTGCAGCCAAAAAATTGTGTAGTTTTTTAACGATGGCCGTGAACCCAACGTTACGCACGCTACGTTACGCCCGCTACATTTTTTCCAGTAGTATATAAATAAAAACGATTGTATTTATTTTAACAAAACAATTTGTACTCTTTTTTAATAAGATTATTTAATTCATAATTTATGTTTATAAATTAATTTATTGATGTATATATGTTTATAAATTAGTTTTGTTTTGCTGAATCTGCCGTTAGTGCTATTTCGAGCTCATTTTCATTAAGTACGGAAAAATAATGGTTGCTTTTTATTCCCGGAATGCTCTTAACGTTAGCCCATCTCTCCGAAAGAAATGCAGTTGTATTTTTTATATATGTACTGCTTACATATAAAATAGAAATGCCATTTATATTAATTTTTGGCAATTTAAAAAAATAATCGCCAATCGGTACAATTATAGAGGCTAAGAATAGTAGGCGAAGAAAAGATTTAAGCGAAGTGATAAGAAAACAGAATAAAAATTGCAAAGGTTTCTATTGTAATTTTTGTGAGAACTCAAATCGTTACGCACGCTACAGAAATGAATATGCAGTAATTTTTTGGTTTTTAATTGTAGAATGAAAATTGTTTTTTTTCTTAAAAGCAGGATATTTATTTAAATTAAAATTATAGATGATTTGTGAAAAAAAAGTTTTTCTGCTCACAATACAAAAAAAAGACGATTTTCCGTTACGCACGCTACAACGCTTTTACCTGGCATTTCATACCAAATTTTAATGTTTCCTGAAAAGTAAACGAAATTTTTTTTTACAAATTTTAAGGAGAATTGAGTGAATAACAATATAGCTTTCGATTGGACCATCTATGTTAATACTAAAGCAATGATATGAACACGTAAAAAATTTCACTTTTTTTGTATAACATTAAAAGACCTGAGGTAGGGTAGGATTTGGTTATCATTTTTTTATTAATCATTATCGAAATAATTTTTGTTTTATAAATTTATAAAATTAGATATCTATGCTAATGCTCCATTAAAAAAAAAATTAGGTTGGATTAAGTTCAAATATTTTTGGTTGGTAGACAGTTTGTGGGATATGCCCATATGCATGTTGCCGTTGTTCAAGTTGCAGCTGTTGTGAATGCTCATAAAAAGTTCTTCTATATACATATTAATATTGGTACTGATATCTATTTATATGTATGTATTGATGTACATACGTATATTTCTTGTTATGTTATTTTCATACATAGCGTTTTTCAAATGTGTTTACAATTTTCGCAAAGTTTCTTGACAATCTCCACATTTTAAAGTTTTTATTAATGTCAAAGTATCTTTATGTTTATTCTATTTGGTAAATAACTAACAAAAGTTTTATTTGATTACTGCCAGAGCGCGAAAAAATAACAAAACATAAAATTGGAAAAACAATTTATGTCTGAGGCTGTGTGAAGAAATTTTCTATGGTGTACAAATATTTTCCATTTTGCTGTGCCAAATGAAATAGGAAATTTTGACAGTTGTAAATTTTGACATCTGAAAAAAGCACATGCGAAAGCAAATAATCTGTGAATGAGGTATGTGAATGTATTTTATCTTTTAATAACGTATTGGCATATAAATTCATTTTAAATAATATGATTGGCAATACCGAATGCATACATGTGTACACATTCACAAATGTCAGAATTTTCTCCCGGACTGTCAAAATTTTGCTATTTTCAACCGATTGGCACACAGCCTGAGTAATATTGTAGTTCAAGTAAATTTCGGCATGTTTGTTGCTAATACTCTCGAGAAAGTTCTATTTACATACAAACATATGTATCTACGTCTCTTGTCAGCTGCAAACATATATGTATGTAATACTTCTATATTGGCAGTAAGAGCTAATACCGCTCGAAAACATTACAGTACAGACAAGGCAAATTCATTCTTATGGTAATATTAAGTGAACAGCTGACTTCCTTTTCTTTCCTGGTCATGACATCCCCACGTCCACTTCATATCCGTAGATCAACCGTCGAGTGCACGTCACTCCTACGAAGGGTATGCCTACCTCGGACATATTCTTAACCCCTAGCCCGCACGGACACACAAATATGAAATTGAGGTTAGTTGCCAATGGTATTGGAGCATATACATACATACTTTGTTTGATAAACATCCGGGACTATTAATTCAGGGAAAAATGTACAAATTGTCTATTTCAAGATCGTTTATGCTGTGCGATAGGAGAGGATATCCCAACACACAAGAATAGATCCTTTAAAGTTATTCACTAAACTCCTAATTATGGAGAAAAACTCTTATGGCCCCGACACATAGAAATTCCGCATATACATACCTGCGTTTTACGCAGCATTGTGCTAGCGCCACAATGAATGTATGAAAAAATGCTTCTTCTTACGCATTTTGCAGCAAATTTCAAAAGTTGGCAAACTTTTTATATCAGATGGCGCTAGTGACGTTCGATGTGTCGTACACACATTTGATACAACTGTCAATGCATGATGCTGCGTGAAAAAAGTGAATGTGACGGGGCCATTATACTTGTGGCAGCAGATATGTACATATAAATTCCTTAAATTTTGATTAAATACATTGGGGCCCATATTAATGAAGAATTTTATATCAAACCCAATATGCATTGAACCCGACCCCCTCAGAATTTGATGAAATTTTGCATAGAGGTACATCCTGCCGATACAAACACAACCACATTGCATTTTCTAAATATTGTGGGCTTGGAAAGGTATCGAAATATTCGAAAAATGACCATAACAGGTACTTTTAAAGTGTGATGACTACAGAATGGTTTTATCGATTTCAAAGATCTTCATACCATTAGAAAGGTATTGAAATTTGATTTCAAAAAAATACACTAGCAAGGATGCATCGTAACGTTAATATTATCGCTTACCGAAAAAAACCAATCGTTTCTGTTGCAACGATCCAGTTTTTTAACGTTCAAGCAATTATCACAATAATTTATTTTCGCTGACAACGATAATGGAATTATCGAAATAATTTCATTTCGGTAATTAACGTAAACGAAACGTTGATGATAACGTTTAAACTCTACACTCTTGGTTTTTATGCTGCTGGCAATGCCGTCACTAACAACTACAATTGCCCAGTCAGTTGTTTGACAAGCTACTCCACTATACATTGTAGGGTAGCCAGTTCCCACCCCAACTTTTGTTAAATGTTTTTTAACTTTTTATAAACTTTTCTTTGTTTTTTAATTGCAAGTATTATTTTTTTTATATATTTTCACTTTTTTGTTTTGTCCCCGACACAAAAACATATAAATTTGAGATATGAATATAACGTAGCCGACCAGAAAATGGTAATATTACAGAATTAAAAAAGAAAACAGTATTATAAAATGGAAAAAATATAAAACATAATATAAAAAAGGAAAACAAAATTTTGAAAAAATTTGGGGTGCGAACCCGACTCCGCAAACGAATTGAGTCAAATGAAATAGATTTGCCAACATGGCACCTTTCGCAAATGTAAGTATGTATGTATGTGCTCGTGGAGGCATTGCCAGTTCAGTTTAATTGAAGTATTTTTGTTGATTTATTTCGTTGCAACGTTATCATTTCCATTTCGATAATTTAGTTTTGTAAATTACCGAAACGAAATCATTTTGATAATTTTGTTTTGTGAATCAACGGAACGAAACTATTTCGTTAAGTTTTTTTTTGTGAAATAGCAAAACGAAATAGAATCGTTTCGATAGTTGAGCATCCCTGGATAAAAGCAGTTTTGCATGGTTTCAGTTGTGTTTTTCTTTAAGCTATTGCATAGATTTTATCGCGGGCTTTTCACCTACAGAAATAAAAAAAAACGGACCGGATAAAAGGTTCGAAAAGGTGTTAGCAACAGGCCGAATACATAAAATTGGATCTGTATTATAAAGTTAAAGTTAAAGTCAGTAGTGATAACCAGAATGAAAACGGCAAACGACAAGCGGCATCTGTCAAATTATTTTTACACGTGTTCTTATGGGGAGGAATTTTTTGAACACGACGCGACAAAGCGGCAATCAATCACAGATGCCGCTGTCGCCAGATTAAATCTAATTCTATTTTGACAAGCGACAGATGGTGCGTTTGGTTTTTTTTGACAATAAAAACGAAAGGAAGAGTAAATAACTTGTAAAATAAGTTCCAATTATTACAGAATATGTCTCTTTCACACTTTTTACAACATTTTTTGCTACTTTTCAAGATGATTCGCACCTGTCGCCCCTATTCTCATTATAATCATGTCGCCAATGCTTGACGGCAAATATCGTCAAGCTTCAGTTTTTAGTCGTTGTCGTTCGCCGCCGTCGTGTTCATTGTGGACGGGCCTAGTCAGTAAACAATTCCATGTCAGCAGGTGCAAATTCTATCAAAAAATTCGACGAATGACGGAAGGTTTCAAGCCCGGGGCAAATTCCTGTAAGAACGAGAACGGCGACCTGGTGACTGATGTTCAGAGAATACTAGAGATATGGAGGGATCACTTCTCTGCCCTTTTAAATGGAGAAATTGAGCAAGAAACCAGAGAAGAGCTCGAACCCGAACCCACAATCGAAGACGACGAAATTGACGTCCCAGAACCCGACTATAATGAGGTGCGAATAGCAATATCCCGGTTAAAAAACAATAAAGCAGCTGGCGCTGATGGTTTGCCTGCTGAGCTATTCAAGCATGGCGGCGAGGAGCTGGTAAGGCGTATGCACCAGCTTCTGTGCAGAATATGGTCGGATGAATGCATGCCCGAAGATTGGAATCTAAGTGTTCTTTGCCCAATCCACAAAAAAGGTGATCCTGCAAACTGCACCAACTACCGCGGAATCAGCCTTTTGAATATCGCATATAAGGTCTTGTCAAGCGTATTGTGCGAACGATTGAAGCCTGACGTGAACAGACTGATTGGACCTTATCAGTGTGGCTTCAGACCTGGAAAATCTACCATCGACCAGATTTTTACAATACGTCAAATCCTGGAGAAAACCCGTGAGAAAAGAATCGACACACACCACCTCTTTGTTGATTTTAAAGCCGCTTTCGATAGCACGAAAAGGAGCTGCCTATATGCCGCTATGTCTGAATTTGGTTTCCCCGCAAAACTTATACGGCTTTGCAAAATGACATTGAGCAACACCACCAGCTCAGTCAGAATTGGGAAGGACCTCTCCGAGCCGTTTGAAACTAAACGAGGTTTCAGACAAGGTGACCCCCTATCGTGCGATTTCTTTAATTTGATGTTGGAGAAAATAATACAATCTGCAGAACTCAACCGCGCTGGAACAATATTCTATAAAAGCGTGCAACTGTTAGCATATGCTGACGACATTGACATTATCGGCCTTAACAACCGTGCCGTAACCTCTGCGTACTCCAAACTAGAAAAAGAAGCGGAAAAAATGGGTTTGGTGGTGAACGAAGGCAAAACGAAGTACATGCTGTCATCAAGCAAAGAGTCAGCGCATTCGCGCCTTGGCACCCACGCCACTGCTGGCACCAAAAAGTTCGAAATAGTGAAGGACTTCGTTTACCTTGGATCCAGCATAAACTCCAACAATAATGCCAGCCTAGAAATCCAACGAAGAATTGCTCTTGCAAATAAATGCTACTTTGGACTGAGTAGGCAATTGAAAAGTAAAGTCCTCTCTCGACGCACGAAAATCACACTCTACAAGTCACTCATCGCTCCCGTCCTGCTATATGGTGCAGAGGCGTGGACACTAACAACATCTGACGAGGCTGCATTGGGAGTATTCGAGAGAAAAGTTCTGCGAAAGATTTATGGGCCTCTACGCGTTGGCGACGGCGAGTACCGAAGAAGATTTAATGATGAGTTGTATGAGCTTTACGCAGACGTCGACATAGTACAGCGCATTAAAACACAGCGGCTTCGCTGGCTAGGCCACGTCGTGCGAATGAACGAAGACGCTCCAGCCCAGAAGGTATACTTATCGGCACCCGCCGGTGGAAGCAGAGGAAGAGGAAGACCACCACTCCGATGGAAGGACCAAGTGGAGACCGACCTGCGATCTCGTGGGGTCTCCAATTGGCGCCAGTTGGCGCAAAGAAGAAATGACTGGCGAGCTATGTTGGACGGTCAAAATCGCTCAGGCGGTTAGATGGCCATTTAAAGAAGAAGAAGAAGGTGCAGACGTGAATTAAATTTACTCACCCTGAAGACTATTACCGCGGGTAATCGAAATATATCGGTTAAAAACAAAAAAAAAAAAAAATTTGCGTAATTAATAAAAAGTTTCGGACCTCAAGCCGGCTTCAAATACATAAATAAACAAGAAGAAAGGTCGCCAAAAACAAATTATATGTTAATGTTATTGTGTCCGGCATAAGTTCATAACATACAATAGCTTTACCGCGGCAGTCCACGAGTACACCACACGTCATCTTTACAAAACATTTTAAGATAGCGAGCTGTTTGACCTATTGCTGAGCCGCCACTATACACAATAAAAGGGATTTCCAACTTCTGATATTCCACAAGCGACCTGTTCCACAAAACTAAACTAAAAACCAAAGATGACTTGATTTGAGACTTCGTTTTACTCTCTCATTTTTGTCGCTCTCACTTGCTATTTATTTGGCTTTGTTGCCAGGTTAGAGTCAAAATAAATATCCCGTGACTGCTGATGTGG
>CATOCK010000061.1:0-17955 GCA_951509765.1 Sphenella marginata
GGTGGTGATGGTACGGCTATCTCCACTTCCCCCGCAACAGCGAGCGCGGTGAACTCTCAGAGAACACCAACCCGAAGCTGTGGGAGGAGTCAAGCCTTCCTCTTAGTTCGTCTCGTATTGGAATCCCTACAAGAGGGACACCAATACGACACTTAAGCCCCTTCGCCACGACACGGCGACCAACTTGAAGAGTTTCAAACTTCTAGTGCAAACTTCTAGGTCATGTCATCTCTCCTTAAGTAAGTAAAGAGAAGATGGGTAATGAGAGGTGAGGGGCATCATGTCCTTAGATCAACCATCAAGTTGCACATCATTACCTTTGTGTATATTAATCGCCTCTTCCGACCGGTATGCCTACCGCGGGCATATTCTAAACAAAAACCCGCAGGAGAGTTGATCATATTTTCTGCCGTTTCAGTAACGTGCGCACCTGCACTGGCATAAACTTGGATTTAAATATAACAGATCATACTATGACTGGGGTTAAACTAGACTATCTCGTCAATACAAAATATAAAATAAAAAACAAAAATAAATTTAATAGAATTAACTATGCCTTATTAAATGCTAAATTACGTAATGAGAGTTGGGTTGATGTTTTCTCTGAGGTCGATATTACGTAAAGTGTTCCAGGCATACCTACATATGTCCCACATATATCTAAAACTAAACTGAAACCTTGGATTAGTTCTATCCTTGTTGATAAAATCAAGTTACAAAATAAATTAGGTAAAAAGTGCAGAAAGCATCCGTCCAATCAAGTTCTCGCCCGCTATAAAAAAGTGTTGTAAGCAATTAAACACTGGTCGATGCTGCGGGAACTAGTGGGAGGCAAGTACTGGCGGCTTGGAGCTCCATTGAGGGACGTCTGTCCGAGATGGTCGTCGAACACCTCATGGAGAACCAAACCCCAGTGCCCGTCTTCAACTGCGAGGAGATTTGCCGAGGATGTCGGGTTATCAAATGCGCGGACGGCTTCTCAAGGGAATTCTTGGAGAGGTGCGTTGCTAAGATAACCTTAAAATCATCCTGGCTTCGGAGAATCCCAGGAGACCCCGGGCACGCATCTGGTTGCCCAAGATGAAGCTGGATGAAGGGAAGGTATTCCAGTGCCTCAGAATGCAAAACCAGGTGTCCCGATGGATGACTGGGTGGTCTTAAAAATAGAGGAGCAGCAAAAGAACAGCCAGCCAGCGCTACTACTGATCTCCAATGAGTCCCTGGGGGCACTCGAGGAGAGGGGAAACAAATTAAAGTTCGGCGTCAGGAACGCCAAACTAAAGATTTTCCCAGCAGCGGTAGCGCCTGACAACAACCTGGAGGAGGTTGACGATGCCAACAAGCTCCTGGGGGAGCTTCGGTTGGCAGGACCGGCTGATGGGGCTCCGTCAACATCCAACAAAGCTGCAGGTGTGCCTCCCAAGTCCGATGATTAGGGTGGCACAAATTAACCTGCAGCACTCCAAGATCGCACCGGACAATCTTCAAGTCCTCCTCAGGGACATCTGCTTGGTGCAGGAACCCTGGGTGTGGCGCTCCAAGGTCAGGGGCCTCAACGCCAGGGACTACAATCTGTTCTACACACTTGGAGAAGGTAAACCGAGAGCTTGCATCCTAGTTAGGGATACTATTAATGCTTTCTTCTTACCTAATTTCAGCACTTTTGATCTAACGGCGGTCAGGATTGAGTCAGGAGGCGGACGTAGTCTAACGATCGCCTCTGCGTATATGACTCATGATCGACCGGCACTTCCAGCGGAAGTACAGCTGTTGATCAATGAGAATGACAAAAATAAGGAGGCAACTCTTTTGGGTTGTGACGCCAACGCCAGGCACACGATGTGGAGCAGTAGCGAAACTAACGAACGTGGTGAGTCTCTTTTTGATTTCTTACTATCTAATAACCTATGTATATGTAACACGGGCAGCTCTCCTACCTTTGCTTTTCCAAGTTCAGAGAACTTCGCAGGGTGGGAAGAAGTCCTAGACATTACCATGAAATCTGACTCCCAGGAACTTATAGTAAGGAATTGGGAGGTGTCCAAGCGTCTATCTCTGTCTGACCATAAGATAATCCTCTTTGGTATAGAATAAGAGAGGGAGATAAGAAAACCCTATAGATATATAGATAGTCAGTAATAGGATCAGTAGGAATAAAAAATCCATACAATCTAGTAACTGCCTGGACGATCGAGTTAGATCTCTAGAGAAAAGCTTTCAGGTAGCCTACAAAGTTGCCTGTCCAATATCAAGAAGCAAAAAGACTTTTCCACCATGGTGGGATGAGAACCTTGGCGACCTAAGGTCGAATCTCAGGAGCGTCTTTAATAACTGCTACTCAAGGAAGAACTTCCAGGAGTATAAGATCTGCTTGAGAGAGTACAAGAAAGCAGTAAGAACAGCGACAGCCGGTTCTACGTACCGGAATGACTCGGGGTTTCCCCGACCAACGGCTGTTATTTCACTACCCCCCTGCCTAAACCGTCAGTTATCCTCCCCCCAATAATGTCATCCTCCGAGCAGCTCCTTGCAGCGGGACTGCTCAAGACTCTCCTGCTCCGGGCTGGTATTGAATCCAACCCCGGACCTAGAGAATGGATCTGCTGTGTATGCTGGAAGAAAATTTATGTGAAACGTTCAAATTCTGTACAATGCTCTAATTGTAGCAGATGGTTGCATCTAACTAGTTGCTCCGGACTAAATCCCTCTACTCATAGACCCGCTAGTTTTTATAAAACTTTTGTGGCCCCTTGCTGTTCACGTCCTATGACGTCCAGTGGCCGTCGTCGATCAAGTATCGCTCCGCCACATATGTCTGACTCTGTCACATCAGTCTCCACGACCAGCACTAACAATGCACATCAGCAAGTAGACCTTCCGAGCGGCCGCTCACGCCCACAGGCGTCAACATCTCACAGCTACTCCCTACGTAGCACTCCAAGTGGATTTGAGCAATGCTGAGCGTCCGCTCTCTCCCACCCCCTCGGTCAGCCCCTCTTCGCATTAGCACGAGAATAAGCCACAACCATCAGCTCCTGGTTCCTTATACTACGTGCACTGTTTCCGGTTAAGATTATATACGCCGTTGGCATCAGTCAAGTGCAATAACTGCCTTGGCCTGTGTCACCTGCTCATATGCTCTAGACTCACGAACATGAACCTATGGACTGATACGTACGTTGCGCCATGCAGTCGAGCTACGCAAGCTTCAACGTCGTCCGACTCGCCTCTGCCTTCTGGTAACGCGATTCCTTCGACTTCAAGATTGCGCCGTAGTGCGCGACCCAGCCTATTACCACCTAGGCATACGCACCAGTCCTTGACCCCCAGCATCAACTCTGCTCCCCCCACACATTTCGGTATCCTGCAATTTAATTGCAACGGCCTAACCGGAAAAATTGTTGAAGTGACAAATTTAATGAAGCGACTGAACAGCAAGATCGCGGCGATTCAGGAGACAAAGTTAGGTGGAAGGTCGTCTCTTTTGACCTGCAACGGGTACAATGTACACCGTTGTGACCGTGCGAGAGGGCTTGGGGGTGGTCTGGCATTCATCACGCATCAATCTGTGCAGTATCGTCTATTTGAGCCTGACATCGACCCGAGGGACACCACCTTAGAACGTCAAGGTATGGTTGTCCGGTCAGGCGATGTCGACCTTGAAATCATAAACATTTACGTACCTCCTGTCACCTGTTGTCCCAGGGATTACCACCCCGACATTCGTGCGTTACTCAGGGGCGAGAACCGCGTCATCCTTGGTGACTTCAACGTACACCACGACCTGTGGCACTCCAGCCTGCAGGCCGATGGTAGGGGACAGGAGCTGGCTGACCAAATAGATGATTCGACGTTCTGAACGGTAAATGGGGATGCCCCCACTAGAGTGGCGGTAAACTGCTCTAGCTCGCCAGACATCACCATAGTCAGCACTGGCCTAATAAACTGCGTTGATTGGCGACCGATGCTGACGCTTGCTTCATACCACCTACCTATAGTGCTCTCTATCGATCGCCCCACCGACTTTGTCACCGCTGAGAAACGCACTTACACTAACTTCAATAAAGCCGACTGGGAGGGTTTTCTCAACACCACAGAGAGCGCCTTCGCTGCTCTTCCTACCCCGTCTGACGTACGAGAAGGGGAAAAGGCGTTGGCAAACTATGGTCGACGGTGAAATCTTTGTCCAACCCGACTAAACCTAGCGACAAAATATCCATCGCCTTCGGTGATAAGGTTCAGTCGAAGCCAAAAAGATGCGCGAGCACCTTCTGCCGACAATTTGTAATGCATCCTACGTTGAACAAAGATATTCGCCGAGCCACCAGGGAAGCGCACAAGCGTGATGGCATTTCCATGCTGATGCTGAAACACCTCGGCGACGAAGGCATAAGATACCTTACACAAATTTTCAATCTTTCCCTTTCCACCTTTGTTATTCCTGAGAGATGGAAACAATCAAAGGTGGTCCCACTACTAAAGCCTGGCAAGCCAGCTGCCGTAGGGGAGTCATATCGCCCGATATCTCTCCTCTCGCCAGTAGTGAAAGTGTTGGAATCCACCTTGTTGCCGTACTTCACCGCAAACCTGCGGCTCGCCGAACATCAGCATGGATTTCGCAAAAATCACAGCACCACCACCGCGCTGAACGCCATTACCACTCAGATAGGGGACGGACTAAACCAAAAGCGTCCAAACCACAGGACAGTGCTAGTTGCGCTTGACTTGGCCAAAGCTTTTGACACGGTCAACCGTGCGCTACTAATGAAAGACCTTAAAGATTCGTCCCTTCCTCCCTGTCTTAAACGTTGGACTGCGAACTATTTGAGTGGTCGTCAATCGTCGGTTGAGTTCAGAGGCGCAAGATCAAAACCCAGAATAGTTAAACAAGGGGTGCCACAGGGTGGTGTCCTATCCCCGTTCATGTTTAATTATTATATATCGAAACTTCCCCCCCCCACCAGAGAGTGTCTCGATCGTCTCTTACGCCGACGATTGTCCGATTCTGGCAACAGGCCCCTCCGTAGAAGAACTCTGCTCTCGAATTAACTCATACCTCCCAGCCGTGTCCGAATTCTTCGCCGGGAGAAACCTGGCATTGTCCCGAATAAGTCCCTATTTACGACGTGGACAACGCAAGTGAACATGGAATTAGACGTCTACGTTGATAGTGTCAAGCTACCAACTGTCTCACACCCCAAAATCTTAGGGGTGACGTTTGATAACATGTTCAAATACGGCGCTCATGTAACCGCAATTGCCAATAAAGTCCAAAGCCGTAACAAAATCCTCAAGTCCCTAGCTGGCAGCACTTGGGGTAAAGACAAAGAAACGTTACTAGCTACATATAAAGCAATTGGCCAGCCGGTACTGAGCTATGCGACGCCTATATGGTCGCCGGGGTAGCTGACACACACTGGACGAGGCTACAGGTCTGCCAAAACACCGCCCTTCGTACCGCCACTGGGTGTCTTCTTATGTCTCCTGAGCATCACTTACATAATAAATCGAAAATGCTCGCCGTTAAAGAGCATAGCGAGATGTTGACCAGGCAATTCCTGTTCAACTGTTGCAAACCGCAGCATCCGAACGGACGCCTGATCAACGAGGATCCGCCCCCCAGGAGTATAAGGAGCCATCTACGCAAACACTACGATGAGATCCGGCACCTGATTTCCACGCCGTTTGATCCTAAGGTGCACCGGCAGGCCCTCACCCTCATCCACACGAATTCGGTAAATTCCTATGTTGGCTCTCTCCCGGTGAACGCCGTTCTTCAGGCAACAACACCACCTCTTGCCGAAGAGGAGCGCGAGCGGCCTAGGGAGACTAGGGTGATGCTGGGCCAACTCCGGTCTGGATATTGTAACAGGTTAAACTCTTACCTATCCAGACTGAACCCTGACTTGCCTAATGTTTGTCCGGCATGCGGCTTGTCCCCCCATACTACTAAACATCTTTTTGTCTGCTCATCCGAGCCTACTCTTCTAACACCCATATCCCTCTGGTCCTCCCCTGTTGAAGCCGCTAGGTTTCTAGGACTTCCGTTAGAAGAGTTCGATGACAATATTGGGTAAGGTTGCTACTGACTACCTAGGCAGGGCAAAGTAGTGTTACCACAACAACAACAACAACAGCGAAAACGAGATCCTGGCAGGAACACTGCGAGTCAATCGAGTCCACGAAGGACTCAGCAAGGCTTGGGAAGATCCTCGCCAGGAGCCACACGAACAAGACGTTCGTTAAACGCGCTGATGGGACATGGGCAGGGTCATCAGCGGAAACCCTTGACATTCTAATAGGAGCTCACTTTCCGGATACTTCTGGGGAACTGGAGCGGAGAGGAGGGGTGGCGCAACTGGAGGCACCGACCTCCTTGATAGACAAAATTTTAGGAGAAGACAAAATTGCCTGGGCAATTAACAGCTTCTCACCCTATAAATCAGCGGGAGTAGATGGAATACTTCCCATTATGCTGCAGAAGACTCAGGCATCTTTGGTTAAGGAACTGAAGGAGATCTTCGCAGCATGCATTATCCATAATCACATCCCGTCCACGTGGAAAGAAACAAGGGTGGTTTTCATTCCCAAATCTGGCAGAAGAGGGCATGAGGTGGACTATTAGATATCCACATACGGGGACTTCTTCAGGACACCCCCTTTTCGGAAGCGCAGCACGCGTATCTAAGGGGGAAATCCACGGAGACCGCACTACACGAGGTGGTGCGGACTGTCGAGAAGTCACTTTTGTTCAAAGAATTTACTCTAGCGGCGCTCGTTGATGTGGAAAGCGCTTTCAACAACGTGAGAGCCGACGCGATATCGGAAGCACTCGTAAGGGTAGGGGTGGAAGAGCCAATAAGGAACTGGATCACGTCCCTACTCCTTAATCGCGAAATATCAGCCGAGCTGGGGGGAGCAAAAGTTAGGAAGCAGATATGCAGAGGCACACCGCAGGGCGGGGTGCTCTCACCTCTGCTATGGCTCCTCACTATGAACGACATACTAATAAAACTTACCTCAAGCGGGGCAAAAGTCGTGGCGTACGCCGACGACGTGGCGATCCTAGTCTCGGGTCCCTTCCCTTCCGTGATGAGCGAGATCATGGAAAGAACGTTGGCAAGACTAAGTAGGTGGGCACATGACTGTGGCCTCAGGCTAAATCCGGAGAAGACGGATTTACTACTCTTTACGAGGTGTAATATACGTATGAGCGTGCAGATTCAAAGTGAGTGTTTATTGAAATTACTTTCTCTTTTTATACAAAATTCTTACACTAATACTTACAAATTATTTACGAACTAAAACATATACAAATAGATACCTTACTAATACATATAAATAAGAATGCATAATTCTAAAATATGCTGAGTCAACATATGACTGCAATAAAAATATAAATATGTCAGTCGCATTGACAAACTGACGTTGTGTTCAGTTGGTCATTGCGACTGTCTGTGGCGGTGTCTTTGACCGTCCACACAAGTGTAACAAGATCCTCGTTATGAGCGGCATGTGCACTATTTGTATAAACTCCCGCTGAGTTCAATGTAACTAATTTGGGCAGAATGTTGTTTATATACATTCATATTTGTTTATACATTTTTTATGTGCACATGACAATTAAAGTAAAAGGGCAGTGTGTTTATGTAATGCTACACCTTCCCCCTTAAAAAAAATAGATATATATATTTGTAGTCAACTATATATATCTATTTGAACCGCTTGATGTTTGTTTGAAAATTTTAATTGTTTTGGGATCTTGTTATTTACCATTGTTTTGTCACATGTTTTTATTTTATTTCTATTTGTTTGTATACTTTATTTGATACTTGATATTGTTTTTTTTTTTTTTTTTTTTTTTTTTTTTTTTTTTTTTTTTTTTGGCTTGTGCCGTGTATAAGATTGAGTAAATTGGAATGCTTATGGATTTTTTTTTTGTTATTACTGAATTATTATGAATAAAGTGCTTTGCTTATTTTTATTGTTTAACGCTACGAGCTTTAGATTGGTTTAAGTCTATTCTTATGAATTACGATTTCTTTTTTGTTTTTGTTACTGTCTCCTATGCTATGTGGAATTAAAGTGTAGTTGTTATTTTTATCAATATTTTTTACTTTATAGTGTCCTGTATACCTATTTTCTAACTTATGAGAGGCCTCTTCTCTAACTAATACTAAATCTCCTATATTTATTTCCTTACTATAACTACTTTTGTCATAATTAAACTTTTGTTTTTCTTTAGCCTCTTGGACTAATTTTCTAGCTCTCTGCTGTGCTATCTGGAGTCTATATTTTATTTCTTTGTCATAAGCCTCGTGATTGTACAGTGGGCTGATTTTGTTTTCTTCTAAAAACTCGTAATTTGGTGGATTTTTCCCAAATATGAGCTCAAACGGGCAATATTTATGTATGGTAGATGGTGTTGTATTGTAACAATATGCGAAGTACTTAAGGTATTCATCCCAATCGTCTTTGTCACTGGATATGTATGAACGTATGTATTCATTAAATGTCCGATGACTGCGTTCCACAGTACCCAAAGTTTGATGATGGTATGGTGTTGAAGTTTTATGTTCAATTTTCAACAATTTACACAGTTCCTGGAATAGGCTATTTTTGTATTCTGTGCCCATGTCTGTCAGGATTGTTTTTATTTGTCCATAAACTAGGATGAAATGCTCAAACACGGCTTTAGCGACTGTAATTGCGTGTTTGCTTGGGACCGGAATTGCTACCAAGTATTTTGTTAGTTCGCATATAATGGTAACTGCATATTCGTTTCCATTTATCGATTTCGGTAATGGTCCGACTGTATCGATTTGTACAATGTCAAATGCCTTCGGAGGTGTCTCCGTTATTGTCATTGGCTCTTTTATGTGTTTATTTGTTTTATTCTTCTTGCAGTGGATGCAGTTCTTTATGTATTTTCGTATGTCATTTTTCATATTCAGCCAGCTATATTTCTGCTTGATTTTATCTGTCATGCGATTTATTCCTGGGTGGCCACCACTAATAGGATCGTCATGATATTTTTGCAGAATTT
The DNA here is from genome assembly GCA_951509765.1 of Sphenella marginata. Classification (NCBI taxonomy): domain Eukaryota; kingdom Metazoa; phylum Arthropoda; class Insecta; order Diptera; family Tephritidae; genus Sphenella; species Sphenella marginata. The sequence continues at coordinate 9,047 of CATOCK010000061.1, forward strand.
CTTTAATTTTCCCGGGATTTGTCACGCATATAACCTCTGGGGTTAGAGCTATTGTTAACTTTTTGAGAACTTTATTACCCATTTCAATAAATTTTCCTACTGCAGTATAATTCTTTTTAAACAATTTGTCCCCTATGGACAACTGTACTTGTACAAGTCCTAAATTGCCGGCTTCTCTTTCAAGCCTGGTAAAGAATTGTCCTAAGTCAATCTTATCCTCAACAATTAGGTTGCTTGTATCAAAATTGCTACAAATTTTCTTTCCTTTTTTGAAATACAATTTCGGAGGATTGAAAATGAGCTCGACATGTCTTTTTACTTCAAATTTATTTAGCGCTTCGTAAATTTTGGGGTTCTCTTTGTGACTTTCTTTAATTTCAGTATTATTACTGATCTTTTTAGCTGCTGATCTTGTTGTTATTTTAAATATTTTATTTGTTTCTACTGACATATCTTTTAAATTTGTTATAGTTATGCGGGATAATGCGTCCGCTATATGGTTTTCTTTACCAGCTATGTACTCCACTTCAAAATCGTACTCTTCTAAATCTAGTCTTACTCGTGTCAGCTTTGAGGAAGGACTTTTCATTGAAAATAAGTATGTTAATGGGCGATGGTCGGTTTTAACTAGGAATTTTCTGCCATATACGTATGGTCTGAAGAAGGTTATGGCCCAATGAATCGCGGCCAATTCTTTTTATACCCAGCGTACTAGTACTAGTACAAGGGTATTATAACTTTGTTGGGATAACGGTTGGTTGTACAGGTATAAAGGAATCGAGATAGATATAGACTTCCATATATCAATATGATCAGGATCGAAAAAAAATTTGATTGAGCCATGTCCGTCCGTCCGTCTGTCCGTCCGTCTGTCCGTCCGTCTGTCCGTCTGTCCGTCTGTCCGTTAACACGATAACTTGAGCAAATAATGAGATATCTTCACCAAATTCGGCATGCGTACTTATTTGGGCTCAGAATAGATTGGTATTGAAAATGGGTGAAATCGGACCATAACCACGCCCCCTTTTTCGATATCGAAAATTTCGAAAAACGTACAAAACGGGTTAATTCAATATTAGAAGCAGACACAATGATAAAATTTGCCATATATATTGATTTCGATGTTCTAAGGCCGATTTTATCAAATTTTTGGAAAAGGGGCGTGGCACCGCCCACATATATTTTGAGAAATTTTCAAATTTTGACTCTCAATAACTTCAGAACAGATTGTGCTAGTATAAAGAAATTTTGTAGAGGGCATACTATTGTTGTGTTAAATTCAGCTATAGAAAATAAAGGAAATCGCTTGGCGACCACGCCTACTTTTTTATAAAAGTTATATTGAAAGGAGGTGGAAATATTGAAAAGTCCATATCTAATTAACTGATACCGCTATAATAATATAATTTGGTACATGCATCAATTTTCATATTGTTTACATTATTTTCGCAAAAGTTTGGAAAGTGGGCGTGGCACCGCCCACTTATGAGTCACGCAAATTTCAAAGTCGACTGCTAATAACTTCAGAACGGTGTGAGATAGATTTACGAAACTAGGTACAAGGCATGTTATGTTTATGTAGAGTATTACCACAGAAAATGAGAAAAATCGGTGAACGACCACGCCCACTTTTGAACTTAAGTTCTCTAAACGAGAGTTAGGAAACCGGAATATGCAATATCTGTTTAACTGATAAAGATATAATGATACAATTTAGTACACTCATTCACTTGATGATGTTATTAGTGGTGTTTAAAGGTTTTTTGGTAATATTTTGGAAAATGGGCGTTGCACCGCCCACAAGTGAATAAACAAAATATCAACATTTCGCTATTAACAAGCCACTGTGAAAGTATCATAAAGATCTGCAATGAAAACTGATCTTCAAATAGGGACAAACAACATAATAAAATCCGAGGGCGTGCCACCACCCACTTTTTTAAAATTATGTAAATATTGATTAATGGACACATATATCCGTATATCAAAAATTTCACAAAATACGTTAAAAGTTATGGGCATGGCACGCCTTCTTTTCCAAAGTTATATATAGGACATGGTATAACCCTTGAAAAGAACGATTGAGTGCTTTTGGCTCATGTAAGCGGTTAAAGCTTTATAAGCAAGGGGCGTGGTCGCGCCCCCAAATACGCTATTGTTTAGGCTCGGAATAGATTGGTTTTTAAAATGGGCGAAATCGGATGAAAACCACGGCCCCTTTTTTTGAAAACTAACGCTGGGTATTTAATGTTCGGTTCACCCGAACTTAGACTTCCTTACTTGTTCTATTGTAGCTTTGTTAGTTTCGCCTTTTGTAAAGGACCTTGAAGCGTAAGCAATTGGTAACTGTTTGCCATCATGTTCTTGGCTAAGGACTGCACCACAAGCGTATCCACTAGCGTCTGTTGTTATGCAGAATTCTTTTCCGAAATTCGGGTATTGCAAAAGTTTTGGACTAATTAATGCTTCCTTTAAGTAGGTAAAAGCTTTTTGACATTCTTCTGTCCATTCGAAGGTAACATTCTTTTTGCAAAGCCTAGTTAATTTTCTAGAATATTCTGCAAAATTCGGAACAAATCTTCTGTAATAATTGCAGAAAGCTACGAATCTTTTAACTTCATCTGCTGTTTTTGGCGTTGGATAGTTTTGAACGGTTTCAAATTTGCTTGGATCAGGTAATATTCCCCTGTTTGTACATTTGTGTCCTAAATAAGTTACTTCTTGGCTAAAAAATAAACATTTATCTGGATGTAGTTTTAGGTTGTATTTTCGACAAGTGGAGAATACGTCTCTTAAGTTTTTTAGCATGTGATTTTCGGAGCAACCTAATACGACTAAGTCATCCATGTAGAGAAATGCTTGAGATGGTTTGAGCCCTGCGAATGCTAGGGTCATCATTCTTTGGAATGAATTTGGTGCTACTTTTAATCCATAGGGTAGTCTTTTGAACCTATATGTGCCATTTTCGGCTGTAAAGGAAGTTATATCCCTTGAATCTGGGTGTAGTTCGATTTGATGAAAACCTGACATTAGGTCTAGGCATGAAAAATATTTTGCTCTTCCAAGTTGGTCTAAAATGTCATCAATTCTTGGAAGTGGGAATTTGTCTGCTGCTAGCTTTTTATTTACCTGTCTGTAGTCAACTACTAGTCTCCATCTTTTTTCTGTTTTTCCTGGAAGTGATTTTTTAGGGACTAGTAGGATTGGGCTATTATATTCTGATATGGAGGGTTCTATTATATCATCTTCTATTAGCTTATTTACTTGTTTGCTTATTTCTCCCTTTTGGGTTTGAGGTAATCTATAATTTTTAATGTAAACTGGGTTGTCGTCCTTCATATATAGTTTTTGTTTATAAAAATTATTAGAAGTAATTGGTTCTGTTTCTAGTGCAAATATATCTATGAATTCTGTGCAAAGTGATGTTAATTGAGCTTTAACAAAATTTGGAAAATAATATATAATTTAATATAATATGTTTTTTTATTTACCCATTTCCGCATAGTTTTTGATTAAGTCGTTCACTATCATCTCGTAGTTAGGACTTTTGTGTTTGCCTAAAAAAGAAGTAACGACCTTTTCAAAAGAATCCCACGCTGCTGCCTCCACTGGTGACAATAGTTCTTTGAAATGGTTATTGGTCATCATTTTCCTTATTTGCGGTCCCACAAAAATGCCTTCCTTTATTTTGGCTTCTGAAATCTCTGGGAAGATTGTCTCCAAATGATGAAATGCTTCGCCTTCTTTGTCCAAAGCCTTCACAAAGTTTTTGATAAGGCCGAGCTTGATGTGGAGCGGAGGTAGAACTATTTTTTCCTTCTTTATAAGTGGAGAGTATTTTATGTTATCTACCCCAACTTGAAACTCGATTCGTTCTGGCCAATCCTTTATGATGTAGTGGTCTTGACGAGCTCGGCTATCCCATTTGCATAGAAAGCAACAGTATTTTGTGTATCTACTTTGTAGACCACATAGCATTCCAACGACTTTAAGATCGGCACATATTTTCCAATCATGTTCTTCGTATTTGATTAACTTGAGCAATTTTTGCATTATCTCATATGTTTCCTTCGTATTTACTGCATGCGCGATCGGGATAGATGGCTTTTGGTTGCCAATATGCAGTAATACGGCCTTTACACTTAATTTATTGCCGTCTATGAACAGCCACTCTTTTGAATCATATGGTTCACCAAATTGTTTCAATATACCAGCAATGTCTTTGCAGTAACAAACACTGTCCTCCTTCGTATAGTACTTGGAAAATTCTTCGTGACGAGTTCTATAATATGTTACCTTAACATCGGATGAAACAAATTTAAATTGTTGCCTTTTCCTTTGACAATTCCAAATCCCTTATCCAATTATTGAGTTGTGCTTGTGACAAAGAATTTCCTTCGTTTTCCGTTTGAAATTCAGTACAACATGATGCCGCGTAATCAGATACTACTGTTGACAATGAAACTGGAGCCGGAACTAAAGTTAAATTTGATTCTGGCAATGTCGCTCCTGTTGAAATTAGTTTTGGTAATGACACTGTAGATACGCTCGCATAGGTTACTTTTCTGGACTTTCTAACCCCAAGTACTTTTGTAGTACAAATATAGCAGTCCGTTGAATGGCAAGTTGGTTCCCTCCACTTCATTGGTGTAATAAATTTCACACGTCGCCTAAATAGATAGTTTCAGAAATTAGTCAGCTATGCATTAAAAGGGAACAAATTCCTAGTTTTTACAACATATTTACCTTTTTGTTCCGGTTTCCGAAGAAATCAATTCGACTCGGCATGTGGTGCACACAGTGTTCGGTGTCCATGGTTTTTAGGCTCAATTCCAAAACACTTATAGTATGTAACTCTCAAAGGATTTGAAAACACACGTCTCATACTTTTAACAATACATTGACCGCAGATGAAACAGAACATATCTGGATCATTTGTACACTCAAACTCTCGCGCCCTTTTATTCATTTTTTATTTTTAAGTAAATGACGGGTTATAAACTACAATTATAAACTGAACAGTATCCGGCGAGCCTTGCAGATATTATGAAGGAACAAGGCGCATGTACTCTTATTTATACTTAGATCCAGTAAAAATTCAAGCCTACCTAAACAAAAAGGTTCCCTAGTTCTACAAAGAAAACACTACCTGCCTCAAAAATATGCTCTTGTTTAAAATGTACCTAGGTTTGAGAAAACGACACTAACAGCCTTTTGTATCTAATAACTTTTCGAAAATCTACCTGCTAACTAACTGATATACGAATACTTACACATATGTACCAGTAGGGTACTTAAGCATTAAATGGATATATTTACTTGAATGCTTATAACTTTTGTATTAGTTCATCGATTTTGTTCGCTGATAGCTTATTTTTTTGTAATAAAACAGAGCTTAGAGGGGGGAAAAAATATCTGCAAAAAACCAAAAGTTTTCGAGATGCTTCCTCGCAAAGTACACATTTTTTTATATTTTTACAAAAAAAATTTTAAAAATCCGTAATGATAGTTCACTATGTTTGAATCTGCAGGACCTAGCAAAAAGTGTTGTATGTACTGATTATAGTAAATTTTATAAGCTTTCAAATTTTTTAAACCGTTTTTGAATAGCTCAATTTGTTCTTGAGATATACACGATTAAGTGGAGCCATCTTATTTGTTTTTTGAAATAACGGTAAATTGTAAATATCTCAAAAACGGTACCATTCAAGTAAAAATAACCTTGATTTTCGGAATTAGGAGGTGATTTTACATAGGAATTTCACTATGGCATCTCTGGTGCATTTTGGCTGTAAACCAGTGTTATCAGCACTCATTAAACGATTATTTAAATAGCTAAATAAAAACTTAAAATGAAAAACGCTTATTTAATTTTTATTACATTAAGCTTACATAAAGATATATTTATTTAAAAACATTTTCTATAAACATTTGCATTTAACTTAGAAAGGTAACTGATTTATAAAACTCCAAAATTTTTTTTATAAAGATTTGGTCTGAGGAGACCCCCAGTGAAATTCTCCGCTGAAGAATTTCCTAGAACATTTTAACCCTCTCACGACCACACAAATAATAATTTTATCGTTATCCTAGAAAAAAGCGTAGAAAAAACCCTTTTATGATAGAGCCATCGGGATAAAATATTCCACAAAATGATTCTCCGTTTAATTTTACTATATGCACCCGAACTACATATTTTGATCCGATATGAATTTTAACACTTTTCTCCACTTTTTCTAAAATCACTTTTTTTTTTAAACTTCAACTTAAAGTGACCATAAAAAAAAGTTTGACCTGAGAATGCAAAAAAATTTGGGGGTTTTACTATGTGGCCTAAGGTCTTTCATTCGCAATTAGAATCATTCCGCCCCCAAACAAAAACTTCAAAATTGTCGCACAGTGTTATTTATTAAACATTTTGCGAATATCTAGGTATGTACATACAAATATATAAAAAATTTAAGTAAAAGCAAAAAATAGGAAAATAGGTACATATATGAAGATATAAGAAAAGGTATGACATTTTATATGTTAGGTAAAACAGAGTTTCAAATGCCATCTGAAGTTATTAAATCAGTGGGGTGCACTGTTATATACATATGTGGGTCCTTTTATACGTTACACTATTTTAATAAGTTTTATTCAGCAAATAGTTGTACAAATAAAAGAGATGTATTTAAAGTTGATATTTAATTAATTAATCACACAACACAACGTTTTTACAGCTTCGCGTCTATCTCGATCGTATTTCCAGTTTTCTGTTTATGCTCTGCTCGAGTTGTAGTTCTCTTCTTCATTGCCTTCGTTGGATGTAGTTGTCGCTTTTGCTGGTTTGCTTTACGTTAGGGTTGCCGCCTGGTTCTGGGTTTCCCCAATCCCACATATATAAAGTTTATTCTTAAGTAAAAGTAAAAAGAACCTAAAAGAACCTATGAATACCAAAGACAAATACTTCTTCTGTTTTAGCAACAATCATTAAAATTGGCCACACGCTTTTCTGCGAGCTTTTAGCTATAGGAAGACCGTCAATATTAAAATTCAGCTCCAAAGCCAATATTTCTGGCTTATGCGTAGCAAGAAGTCCGTAAGGCTATCTTTGAGCCCATAATGCACATATTCTACAACCGAAAGTTGTTGTATAGGAGCATCTCTAGGTGTACGTTTTAATGTCCTCACATCTAACGGTAAATCCGAAATCTTACGGTTAAAATTTGTAGCAGCTCATTACCACCTTCGTAGTGAAATTCCTATGTAAAATCACTTCTTAATTCCGAAAATCAAGGTTATTTTTACTTGAATGGTACCGTTTTTGAGATATTTACGATTTACCGTTATTTCAAAAAACAAAAAAGATGGCTCCACTTAATCGTGTATATCTCAAGAACAAACTGACCTCTTCCAAAACGGTTTGAAAAACTTGAAAGCTTATAAAATTTACTATAATCAGTACATACAACACTTTTTGCTAGGTCCTGCAGATTCAAACATATTGAACAATCATTACGGATTTTTTTAATTTTTTTTGCAGATATTTTTTCCCCCTCTAAGCTCTGTTTTATTACAAAAAAAATAAGCTATCAGTGAACAAAATCGATGAACTAATACAAAAGTTATAAGCATTCAAGTAAATATATCCATTTAATACTTAAGTACCCTACAAATAATAGCATATGTACATATGGTTCTGTCTTAACTCTATGATCTTATTTTATAATTGAAAAAGTTATGTGTCTTGTTTTGACGCTTATTTAGATTAGGATCGGTTTCTCTTATGAGAAACCAACAGTAGTCGCCCATCATAGCGACATCCCAGAATCCTTGATACCGACTTTCCATCACTTTCATTTGCTGGTGAAACCTTTCGCCATTCTCGTCACTTTCGTCGCCAAGATTTTGCGGAAAAAATTTAAGTGGGAGTGTAAGAAATAAATTTTTAAAGACATATTTACTCCTGAAAGAAAATAAAAAAGTAAATTAGATAAATACATAAGTGACACATTAGTATATAATTTTCTTAGGCTGGATTTATCTTTCAATTCAGAACAAATTTTTTGTTTACATATATTTTTCCCGTTCTTGTTTGTTCGAAACTGGACGATGAATTCAGATTTATGGCTATATATTCTCATGTAAATTTATGTAATATATAATTTAATATAATATGTTTTTTTATTTACCCATTTCCGCATAGTTTTTGATTAAGTCGTTCACTATCATCTCGTAGTTAGGACTTTTGTGTTTGCCTAAAAAAGAAGTAACGACCTTTTCAAAAGAATCCCACGCTGCTGCCCCCACTGGTGACAATAGTTCTTTGAAATGGTTATTGGTCATCATTTTCCTTATTTGCGGTCCCACAAAAATCCTTTCCTTAATTTTTGCTTCTGAAATCTCTCGGAAGATTGTCTTCAAATGATGAAAAGCTTCGCCTTCTTTGTCCAAAGCCTTCACAAATATTTTGATAGGGCCGAGCTTGATGTGGAGCGGAGGTAGAATTATTTTTTCCTTCTTTATAAGTGGAGAGTATTTTATGTTATCTACCCCAACTTGAAACTCGATTCGTTCTGGCCAATCCTTTATGATGTAGTGGTCTTGACGAGCTCGGCTATCCCATTTGCATAGAAAGCAACAGTATTTTGTGTATCCACTTTGTAGACCACATAGCATTCCAACGACTTTAAGATCGGCACATATTTTCCAATCATGTTCTTCGTATTTGATTAACTTGAGCAATTTTTGCATTATCTCATATGTTTCCTTCGTATTTACTGCATGTGCGATCGGGATAGATGGCTTTTGGTTGCCAATATGCAGTAATACGGCCTTTACACTTAATTTATTGCCGTCTATGAACAGCCACTCTTTTGAATCATATGGTTCACCAAATTGTTTGAATATACCAGCAATGTCTT
>CATOCK010000062.1:0-27172 GCA_951509765.1 Sphenella marginata
ATGTCTTTGCTATGATACCAGCCGACCCTACCATATTTGATGTCCTGCAATTGATACATGGATACACCTAAGGTTAATTTGTCTAAGTTTTTAAATGCACTTTGTATGTTTTTGGCCAACTGAGTATGCAAATCTAAGGTTATTTATAAGCTTTTTTTCGATGTTATGAAAGCACGAGGTAAGATATTGCACTGAAGAAAGTTGTGAACTTTTATGTCAACCCAGAAAAAATCCTGGTCAGAAATAATTTATCAAACTTTAGTGCACCTAAAACAAAACAAATCAGTTAAATACTAGCAAACATAATCCAACAGAGCTACATTAAAATTGACAATAAAATGGTACATCGAAATTCTCTTTTCAACAGTCGAAACTAACAGAGCTCGCGGTACTAATTCCTCAATCCTTATCCAGAGAAAAGTTTAACGCTTTAAAGCTTTATGGTTTAAAATATTTCTAATTTTGTTTTAGCAATCTTCATACTTTTTTAATATTTTTTATTTAGATGCGTATAACTAAAGGTTATCGATGATCTATCAGCAGTCTGATTTCTTATGCCAAGATCGTCATATTGAACGATTTCATCTACTTGGAAGCCTACAAATTCAACGGAGAATCAGTATTTAATAGGTTAATTACGAGACGCATTAGCCAAATTAATAAAACATAGCAGACCCAGTGAAGACTTATTCAAAGAAACACAGCAAACGTCTCTACTCCACCTACCGAATCATGAGAACTAGAAAAAGAGTTTCGCTCAACTTATTCCGAAAGCAGAAGAAAAACGTAATTGAAACAAAAGAAAAATACGCATTCATGTACATATATACAAATATTATATTTATTCAGTATATAAGTTTTTCATTTTATAGCAACAACCGGCTTTCAAATTAGCAGGCGATGTAGGTGTGAATTCCTCAACTGCACTGGCATCCTAAAGATGAACATTTGTGTACCTTAAAACCTTCGAACTCGCATTGTGCTTTACAACTTGGCTCGGTGCACTTAGTCTGAGCATTACTTGCACCGAATAGGCCAAGGACGAAGATTAATCCAGCGAAAATTTTGAAAGTATTCATTTTAAACTGACTAAGTTAAACTTTAGTATTGGAGCTCTTACTTTTGAATAATGATTTTTGAGCTATCCGACACCCTTATATATACCGACTGATAGTAGTCACATGTTTACTTTCCGAACATATTTGCTCAGCTTTTCTGTGTCCACGTCAAATAAATCGAAGATAAAGAAAGTACTACTTTAGGTCTCACTAAATATTGACTTTTATTTTATTGAGAGATAAATACAAATGTATATGGGATTGGACTAAAATAATATATCTAGTATAATAATAAAATAATATTTCGAAATGAGAATAATTTAAATATTTTGATAGGTGTTAAGAATGCCGAAAATTATAATTACTGGCAATTTAAAATGAAAGCAATTTCGTTGCTATGTATGTATTGAAGATAATTTTTTTAATTGACTTTTTTATGCTGTAGGTTTGAATTCCTCTATTAGGCGCACGAGCATTCATCTAATACACATTGCCGGACAGTCGTAAGATGATAACCGAGCATTACTTGCGCCTAATATGCCAAGGACTAAGATTAATACAGTGAAAATTTTGAAAGTATTCATTTTAAACTCACTAAGTTAAACTTTAGTATTGGAGCTCTTACTTTAAAATACTCGTAATGATTTTTGAGCTATAAGACACCTATATGGTCAATATTTTAGTCTTTAATGTTACATAAATACGTTTATTTCTGTTCATATTTCTGAAGTATTCAACAAAAGCTAAATATTTTTTAGTTATTCTAATAACTAGCCCCAAGGGCTATATTTTATACTTTTGCGCTTTTGTTCAATTCTTTGTTGTTTTCAAGATACAGCCAGTTTTAAGTGGTCTTTAATGTTACCCTATTTAGAAGTGAGTTACGTAGTAATGTCACACTTACGGAAAATTCAGCTCATCCTGCCAACTAAAAAACCTAAAAAGAATCATTTTAGTCAAGATCAAGGTTGAAAGAAACTGAAACTATTTTAACTTATGGAAAAAAAAGTTTTCCGGCAAGTCTACGATTCAAAGTATACGGGTCTTTAACGTTACCATTCACCCTCCTTGGAGAATATACATAGTGGATAAAAAGTTATAAAACAAAGTAAAGTTATAGTTAGCTTGAAAACTAAAATATTTATCATTTATTTATAAATGATTATAGCTGGCTCTAGGTCAGGTGTAATGAAACACGTTGTTTTTTTAATTTTTCCCAATATATATATTATATCTGGGACATTAGATCGTGACTCCTGGGACATTTGACTCCAGAGCTGAGTCAACTTTGCCTTGAAAACCTGACATCGGGACTTAAATTGATATGAAATATATTTATCGACGTAGATAAATATCCAATACAATTAATGCATTAAAAGAATTGGCCAAATAACAACAAAGTGCCTTTGTAACTACTAAGAAACTGAGTGCGACTCCTGGGACACCGAAAAATCCCTTTGTTGCATCTTTGTGAGCACGAATACGAATTTTAGTTCAACTATTCAACTTTCACCTACAATTTGTATATGGTCGAAAAAACATACTGCATAGTACCATATTCTACAAAAATATTTTATATATTCAAATTCAACAAACTATTTTTAAATATTTAAATTGTGACTCCTGGGACAAGTCTTTGTGACTCCTGGGACAAGTGCGAAATATGTAATATACCAGATTATTGAAATCAGTTTTATTATTGTTTCAACCCTTTTTGACCACCTTTTTTATAAATTTCTCCCAGCAGAATTGAAACCAAGCCAATTAAATGAAATAAAATAAAGTGAAGGCAAAATAATATTTATATTTACTTCAAAATTCTGATTAAATATTTATTAAAAACAAGTCGAATTCAAAATCTCTCGAAACAATTATTTAAAACTATATAATAAAAACTAAAAACAATTCAAAAAAAATTAATCTGAATAATACATGAGAGTTTAGACTCGTGTGACTCCTGGGACACATTTCAAAATAGTCTAGAAACCATAGTATGACCCTTTTAACTAAAAAACTGTATTTAGACGGTGAGCAGCCTCTTTATACTTACTTTCAGAAATATCTGGTTTCGTAGGGTCATTTCTAAGGTTACCAGACCAATTTGTATGCCTTTTCGTGTGACTCCTGGGACACCCCATATGAACCAATTTAATTAAGGTATACACAGAAATTACATACCTTTTTTTTATTTTATGCTATGCAATTATTTTAATTTTTCGCTGCTTTACTTGAATGGCTAGCAAATTTTTTTCTATAAATGAAAGTATATCTCATGCAGCAATGCAAACATGACCAAACTTTTTCCGCAAAATAGTAAGATGTGAAGTCAAAGTTATAAGGACAAAAATTTTGGGTTTTTACATATTTTTCTATATTTCTGTTACCATATTAGGAAAATATACACATTTAGTTACAGATAACTGAATAAATAGGAATGATTAGTAGCATTTAAAATTTTATGTCGTTTTCCTCTTTTGGCTGGAATGTCCCATCTATGCATACAACAAAATGAAGAAACGGATCAACAAGCTTCAAGCAGAATCTATCCAGATTGCTAAACTCCAGTCTAATATAAGCCCCTGATGACGATCTCCGTGGGAGAATGAAATATATTGGGAAAAGTTAAAAAAAACAAAGTGTTTCATTACACCTGATCCAAGATTCCTTTAGTCTACAGTTAGCTATAATTTAATTTGTGTAGCATGCTCCTAGGGATGGAAGTTGTAAAACACATTGCGAAAGCCAAGGTATTAAGGTACACAAATGTATAGGTTTCCGATGCATGTGCATATAATTGAGGGATTCTCACCTACATCGCCTACACAATAAAAAATCTACCTACTAATGATCATCCTTAAACAGCCCATTCAATACAAAGAGTTCGCAAATTTCCATGACCATACCTACATACATGTATGTAAGTACATTTATATGAGTATTTAACAAAAAATAGGAAGCAGGTAGTATTATTTTGTGTATGTTGCTTTACGCAAATTAAACTATTTACACATGTGAATATGAAAAATCAACACAAGCCCGTCCTTTTCTTACCATAATAAACAGTATACATAATGAATTTTGGCCCTTGCATCTTTTGCTTGAAGCCCTAGCACAATACCTACCAAGCAAATGTAACTGCATAAACATATAAATGTACAAATACATATTTATGCATAGTAACTTTATAGTAAATGTCTATGTATTTACAGCTTCAATTATTACCAGTAATTGAGGAGTTGCGTGCAAAAAGGGCACTTCTATGAAAAGTATGTTTTGAGATATTCGTGTTTTAAACTTTTGAAGCATTGTAACTTTCTTGTTGTTGTAGTATATAGAAAAAGATATTGATATTATTGTTATCTAGTGTATTATCTTTTGACTTGGTAAGGTTACAAAAGCGACACTTCACATCGTTAGCCAAAAACGATGAAATAAATCGGTGATAAATATGGCCTTTTTGCATATAACCAGGAAAGCGAAGGATACATCTAGTTTTAACTTCATAAAAACGTGTATTCTGTAAATATTAATAATTTTTTATTCCAAGCGGACTTTTATTACATAACCTAGTACACATACATATTTACATACCTAAAAGCATTATGGAGCTGTACGGAAAATTAAATGGCGTCGAAATGATATTGAACTAATATGTCGTTCACGGCTACTTATTTCCATAAAAGACCAAGAATTGGGTCAGGGTCCAAAGAAATAAGCTTATCCCTAGCAATACCAAGAATTTAAAGCAAAAATACATACATATATAATAAGGCTTTTTTTTTTTGCTAAAGAACAAATTATTTTTATTTTATACAATATTTTTAATAATCCAAATCACTATTACTATCTTCTGCATCAGATAATTTATAAGAATCAGTGTGTATTGCGCTAGTAAATAAATTATTCTTATACCAGTCCGGATCTGTTTTTTCCAAATATTGCATTCAATCTTTTATATCATTAATTTTTTCTGGATTAATTGTTGCGGAAGGTAGGTACAGACATCAAATTAACTTCTAAATTTTCTTCTTTTTTTGTCTTCCAAATGCTAAAGGAACAATAGCATTCATTATAGTTTTCACCAGCTAATATTATTCCTGAAGAGGTATAATTGAGAATGCAATACTTTCTTAATTTAAAGTTGTTATTCGTTTTGCGAAAAAATTTGTTAAGCTCTTGGTCCCAACTTTTGATATATACTGCTGCTTCGATAACTACAAAAGGTGATGGATTTTTTCATTTTCAAGATTTTTCAATATCAATACACTACCAATTTTCACGCACTTAAGATAAAGACCTTATTGTACTAAAATTTAATTCGATCCAAAGCCATATACTTAAAATAATTAAAATTTTGATGAAAATTTATCGTATTTTTGCGAATTTTGCATACACTTTTAAAAAATAATTCACATTATAGTTTTGCTGAAGCAGAAATTGGTGAGAAATGCAATAAAATGCATGCATTTATAGCTATTTCGGGTAGTCTATAAGAAAAACACTGTACGAGCGTATGAGCAACAAATCATAATTTTGAAAAAAAAAAAATAACAAGTACTCATATATAGCTCAACATTTTTTGATGTTGCTAAGCCAGTTTAAAAGATATCAAATCCATATTTGGAGGGGAGAGAAAACATAGTTTATTCTTTCTAATTAGCCGTTTTACGCAAAAAGGGCACATGTCACCTTGTGCCCTTTTTGCACGCAACTCCTCAATTGTATTTTATTATTCACACAACACTGTACAAATAGCTATTTAGTTATTAAGATAACAAGCCAAAAACTATTCAACCACCATTAACCGAATAAATACAACTATTCGTTACCCCTATTCGAATAATGAAGGAAATATTGTTACTGCTTGGGCACACATTTGTACACGCAAACATACACACATATGTACATCCAAAACATACAAAACATAAATGCACGCTCATAAGTACAAGCAAAGAAAACAGCGAATATCGTTTTAAAAATCTATTAACAAAAATATTCGAATAGTACTATTCGAATAAACGAATAATAATATTCCAATAAATACTATTCGAATTTTTTGTACCCGCCGAATAAAAGTTTTGTTTATTCGAATAATATTTATTCGAATAGTCCCATGCCTACTAAAGCTCGGACCAACAATTTTTAATTTCGTCAAATCTTTTCTTTCAAATCGGCGTTTCCAAATAAGGATCAACAATACATATTCGAACATATATCCCTTGAAAAACGGTATTCCGCAGGGATCACCTCTATCTGTAGTACTCTTTCAAATTGCCTTTAATAAAATTAGCGGTATCATAACGAAAGCACCATATGTTGAACACTTTCTATATGCAGATGATCTTTATATATTGTGCAAAGGAAGCGACAACATTGAAGCCTGCAATATTCTAACATCCGTACTGCAGGATATATCTCTATGATGTGCTACGTCCGATGCTAAGCTATCTTTGCAAAAATCCAAAAAATTTCATATTTGTAGAAAAAATAGTTGTAACTCTATGAACATTAATATTAATGTCAACAATTTTGTTATTGAAAATGTGAAAAACATTAAAATTCTTGGTGTAACATTTTCACATAGATATTATTGGAAAGAACAATGTCTTGAATTGAAAAAATCACTTGCTGCCAGAGTTAGCTTAGTATGTTATTTGGCTAAGAAAACATTTACACATACTTTAACATATTTAGTGCATAACTTAGTTTTAAGCAAAATTGATTACGCGCTTTATTTATATGGAAGAACTACACCGTCTACTCCTAAAATCATCAAGCCGCTTTACCATCAAGCAGTTAGAGCCTGTATATACGCGTATCGCACAACTACGACAATAAACGCACTGACTGGAGCGGGGCTACCTTCTATTGAAACAAGAATTACAGAGATGATTGGCAGACTACTGCCAAAAATTGTTTTTCCTAATAATTCAATAATCGACGATGATGTAAAACGTATACAGTCATGGAAAAGAGGGCGTAGAATAACCTCAGCTTTAGCATCATCTTTAGATTGTGCTGTTGGCATGTCAATGCCTACATACATATACCACAAAGCTTTATCCCATCACTCCATCGTGGTCACTACCGTCAGATATTTGCAAACATCTCTCTTTCCTCACTACACAAAGACACAACATCTAAAGAAGTATATGTAAGCTCATTTAATGAGATCAAAAATGCAGTTAAAAATTAAAGTTGGAATTTCCTTTATACAGACGGATCTAAGGGGAAGGAAAGTTCTACAGGATATGGAATTGTAAACGATGACGGGGATGTGGTAGCGCTTAGTCGTCTTCACGACAGTGCTTCCATATTTACTGCGGAAGCAACAGCTATATATCGCAACAACCAACGGCCAGAAAACAGTGATCTTCAGTGATAGCCTCTCAGTTTTGAAATCTGTGTGATCTTACCCTTGTGAAAACTATAATACTATACAACAGATAAGAGGTATTTTAAAAAATCAACCAAAAGAACTTCTTTTGTTTTGGATACCTAGCCACGTCGGAATTCCTGGCAATGAACGAGCAGATGCTGCAGCCAAATACGCATGCTCAGCGCCAACTACAACCGATCCTACCCTTGAAAAAGTGGATATAAAAAAATCTCTTAATGAAAAGCACAAAAATGACTATGCAAATTTTAGCCACCACCATTACACAGCTATTAATAGTGTTGGAGATCCACCTCAATATCCAACGGAAATAAACAAATAAAAAATAAGAATATTTTCAAGACTTCGACTAGGGCACACAATTGCCACACATCAATATCTCTTCGATAGTAGCAAAATAATTTACTGCGACTCCTGCGGAGAGCGCGTAACAGTTTCTCATATCTTGCATGAATGTCCGTACCTGGCTGATGACAGAGATTCATTTTTTGGAAACAAAAGCGTACTCGAAGTATTAAAAAATTCATCCTGTGAAAATATAAATAACATGTACCAATACATAAAAAAAAATTAGATTAAAGCTGTAATCACTAACTTAAAACATATACACATATAATTTATAACATTAAAAAATATGCATAAATATTAACAATACTTTATAAATTTTAGTTGTAAATAGTTATATATAAGTTGTAAATAGAATCAATTTTGTTTTTAGTTTGAGTTAAGCCGATAGCCATAGTAGCTAGTGCTCTTTTTCTTCTATGTTAGTTTTAAAATTTATTTTAAGTCTAAATAAATAATAATAATAATATTTATTCCAGATATATTATTCAAAAAAACTTAAAGTCAATATTTAGTGAAACTTCAAACAGGGCCTTCTTTGTCTTGGGTTTATTTGACGTGGACACAAAAAAACTGAGCTAATTTGTTCAGAAAGTGGGAATTACACATGTGACTACTATCAGTCGGTATATATAAGGGTGTCGGATAGCTCAAAAATCATTATTCAAAAGTAATAGCTCCAATACTTAAGTTTAACTTAGTCAATTTAAAATGAATACTTTCAAAATTTTCGCTGGATTGATGTTGATCCTTGGCTTATTCGGCGCAAGTAATGCTCAGACTAAGTGCACCGAGGCAAGTTGTAAAACACATTGCCAAAGCCAAGGTATTAAGGTACACAAATGTATAGGTTTCCGATGCATGTGCATATAATTGAGGAATTCACACCTACATCGCCTGCTAATTTGAAAGCCGGTTGTTGCTATAAAAAGAAAAACTTATATACGGAATTAAATAAAATACTTGTATATATGAATGAGTATTTTGCTTTTGTTTTAATTACGTATTTCTTCTTCACTGGGTCTGGTATGTTTTATTAATTTGGTTCTCCGTTGAATTTGTAGGCTTCCAAGACCATCGAATGTGCTAAATGGGAGGACTATTTTTCTGTGATTTCTCTGCTGAGGAAGGAAGGTTAGACAGTATAGTATATGAATATCGGTTTTTAAATTTAAATAAGAAGTTATCTGCAAAAAAAATGTATTTAACCCTTGTATTCCTTTATGTCTTTGCTATGATACCAGCCGACCCTACCATATTTGATGTCCTGCAATTGATACATGGATACACCTAAGGTTGTATCATTTGTCTAACTTTTTAAATGCACTTTGTATGTTTTTGGCCAACTGAGTATGCAAATCTAAGGTTATCTATAAGCTTTTTTTCGATGTTATGAAAGCACGAGGTAAGATATTGCACTGAAGAAAGTTGTGAACTTTTATGTCAACCCAGAAAAAATCCTGGTCAGAAATAATTTATCAAACTATAGTGCACCTAAAACAAAACAAAGCAGTTAAATACTAGCAAACATAATCCAACAGAGCTACATTAAAATTGACAATAAAATGGTACATCGAAATTCTCTTTTCAACAGTCGAAACAAACAGAGCTCGTGGTACTAATTCCTCAATCCTTACCTAGAGGAAAGTTCTACGCTTTGCAGCTTTATGGTTTAAATTATTTCTAATTTTGTTTCAACAATCTTCATAGTTTTTTAATATTTTTTATTTAGATGCGTATAACTAAAGGTTATCGATGATCTATCAGCCGTCTGATTTCTTATGCCAAGATCGTCATATTGAACGATTTCATCTACTTGGAAGCCTACAAATTCAACGGAGAATCAGTATTTAATAGGTTAATTACGAGACGCATTAGCCAAATTAATAAAACATAGCAGACCCAGTGAAGACTTATTCAAAGAAACACAGCAAACGTCTCTACTCCACCTACCGAATCATGAAGACTAGGAAAAGAGTTTCGCTCAACTTATTCCGAAAGCAGAAGAAAAACGTAATTGAAACAAAAGAAAAATACGCATTCATGTACATATATACAAATATTATATTTATTCAGTATATAAGTTTTTCATTTTATAGCAACAACCGGCTTTCAAATTAGCAGGCGATGTAGGTGTGAATTCCTCAACTGCACTGGCATCCTAAAGATGAACATTTGTGTACCTTAAAACCTTCGAACTCGCATTGTGCTTTACAACTTGGCTCGGTGCACTTAGTCTGAGCATTACTTGCACCGAATAGGCCAAGGAAGAAGATTAATCCAGCGAAAATTTTGAAAGTATTCATTTTAAACTGACTAAGTTAAACTTTAGTATTGGAGCTCTTACTTTTGAATAATGATTTTTGAGCTATCCGACACCCTTATATATACCGACTGATAGTA
This sequence comes from Sphenella marginata, assembly GCA_951509765.1. Taxonomy (NCBI): domain Eukaryota; kingdom Metazoa; phylum Arthropoda; class Insecta; order Diptera; family Tephritidae; genus Sphenella; species Sphenella marginata. The sequence goes on from CATOCK010000062.1 coordinate 10,204, forward strand.
GTCACATGTTTACTTTCCGAACATATTTGCTCAGCTTTTCTGTGTCCACGTCAAATAAATCGAAGATAAAGAAAGTACTACTTTAGGTCTCACTAAATATTGACTTTTATTTTATTGAGAGATAAATACAAATGTATATGGGATTGGACTAAAATAATATATCTAGTATAATAATAAAATAATATTTCGAAATGAGAATAATTTAAATATTTTGATAGGTGTTAAGAATGCCGAAAATTATAATTACTGGCAATTTAAAATGAAAGCAATTTCGTTGCTATGTATGTATTGAAGATAATTTTTTTAATTGACTTTTTTATGCTGTAGGTTTGAATTCCTCTATTAGGCGCACGAGCATTCATCTAATACATATTAGCCGTGTTTACTTGGGCACATTGCCGGACAGTCGTAAGATGATAACCGAGCATTACTTGCGCCTAATAAGCCAAGGACTAAGATTAATACAGTGAAAATTTTGAAAGTATTCATTTTAAACTCACTAAGTTAAACTTTAGTATTGGAGCTCTTACTTTAAAATACTCGTAATGATTTTTGAGCTATAAGACACCTATATGGTCAATATTTTAGTCTTTAATGTTACATAAATACGTTTATTTCTGTTCATATTTCTGAAGTATTCAACAAAAGCTAAATATTTTTTAGTTATTCTAATAACTAGCCCCAAGGGCTATATTTTATACTTTTGCGCTTTTGTTCAATTCTTTGTTATTTTCAAGATACAGCCAGTTTTAAGTGGTCTTTAATGTTACCCTATTTAGAAGTGAGTTACGTAGTAATGTCACACTTACGGAAAATTCAGCTCATCCTGCCAACTAAAAAACCTAAAAAGAATCATTTTAGTCAAGATCAAGGTTGAAAGAAACTGAAACTATTTTAACTTATGGAAAACAAAGTTTTCCGGCAAGTCTACGATTCAAAGTATACGGGTCTTTAACGTTACCATTCACCCTCCTTGTTAGTTAGCTTGAAAACTAAAATATTTATCATTTATTTATAAATGATTATAGCTGGCTCTAGGTCAGGTGTAATGAAACACGTTGTTTTTTTAATTTTTCCCAATATATACATATATTATATCTATGCATACAACAACAAAATGAAGAAACGGATCAACAAGCTTCAAGCAGAATCTATCCAGATTGCTAAACTCCAGTCTAATATAAGCCCCTGATGACGATCTCCGTGGGAGAATGAAATATATTGGGAAAATTTAAAAAACACAAAGTGTTTCATTACACCTGATCCAAGATTCCTTTAGTCTACAGTTAGCTATAATTTAATTTGTGTAGCATGCTCCTAGGGATGGAAGTTGTAAAACACATTGCGAAAGCCAAGGTATTAAGGTACACAAATGTATAAGTTTCCGATGCATGTGCATATAATTGAGGGATTCTCACCTACATCGCCTACACAATAAAAAATCTACCTACTAATGATCATCCTTAAACAGCCCATTCAATACAAAGAGTTCGCAAATTTCCATGACCATACCTACATACTTACATACATATGTATGTATGTAAGTACATTTATATGAGTATTTAACAAAAAATAGGAAGCAGGTAGTATTATTTTGTGTATGTTACTTTACGCAAATTAAACTATTTACACATGTGAATATAAAAAATCAACACAAGCCGTCCTTTTCTTACCATAATAAACAGTATACATAATAAATTTTGGCCCTTGCATCTCTTGCTTGAAGCCCTAGCACAATACCTACCAAGCAAATGTAACTGCATAAACATATAAATGTACAAATACATATTTATGCATAGTAACTTTATAGTAAATGTCTATTTACAGCTTCAATTATTACCAGTAATTGAGGAGTTGCGTGCAAAAAGGGCACTTCTATGAAAAGTATGTTTTGAGATATTCGAGTTTTAAACTTTTGAAGCATTGTAACTTTCTTGTTGTTGTAGTATATAGAAAAAGATATTGATATTATTGTTATCTAGTGTATTATCTTTTGACTTGGTAAGGTTACAAAAGCGACACTTCACATCGTTAGCCAAAAACGATGAAATAAATCGGTGATAAATATGGCCTTTTTGCATATAACCAGGAAAGCGAAGGATACATCTAGTTTTAACTTCATAAAAACGTGTATTCTGTAAATATTAATAATTTTTTATTCCAAGCGGACTTTTATTACATAACCTAGTACACATACATATTTACATACCTAAAAGCATTATGGAGCTGTACGGAAAATTAAATGGCGTCGAAATGATATTGAACTAATATGTCGTTCACGGCTACTTATTTCCATAAAAGACCAAGAATTGGGTCAGGGTCCAAAGAAATAAGCTTATCCCTAGCAATACCAAGAATTTAAAGCAAAAATACATACATATATAATAAGGCTTTTTTTTTGCTAAAGAACAAATTATTTTTATTTTATACAATATTTTTAATAATCCAAATCACTATTGCTATCTTCTGCATCAGATAATTTATAAGAATCAGTGTGTATTGCGCTAGTAAATAAATTATTCTTATACCAGTCCGAATCTGTTTTTTCCAAATATTGCATTCAATCTTTTATATCATTAATTTTTTCTGGATTAATTGTTGCGGAAGGTAGGTACAGACATCAAATTAACTTATAAATTTTCTTCTTTTTTTGTCTTCCAAATGCTAAAGGAACAAAAGCATTCATTATAGTTTTCACCAGCTAATATTATTCCTGAAGAGGTATAATTGAGAATGCAATACTTTCTTAATTTAAAGTTGTTATTCGTTTTGCGAAAAAATTTGTTAAGCTCTTGGTCCCAACTTTTGATATATACTGCTGCTTCGATAACTACAAAAGGTGATGGATTTTTTCATTTTCAAGATTTTTCAATATCAATACACTACCAATTTTCACGCACTTAAGATAAAGACCTTATTGTACTAAAATTTAATTCGATCCAAAGCCATATACTTAAAATAATTAAAATTTTGATGAAAATTTATCGTATTTTTGCGAATTTTGCATACACTTTTAAAAAATAATTAACATTATAGTTTTGCTGAAGCAGAAATTGGTGAGAAATGCAATAAAATGCATGCATTTATAGCTATTTCGGGTAGTCTATAAGAAAAACACTGTACGAGCGTATGAGCAACAAATCATAATTTTGAAAAAAAAAAAAATAACAAGTACTCATATATAGCTCAACATTTTTTGATGTTGCTAAGCCAGTTTAAAAGATATCAAATCCATATTTGGAGGGGAGAGAAAACATAGATTATTCTTTCTAATTAGCCGTTTTATCACCTTGTGCCCTTTTTGCACGCAACTCCTCAATTGTATTTTATTATTCACACAACACTGTACAAATAGCTATTTAGTTATTAAGATAACAAGCCAAAAACTATTCAACCACCATTAACCGAATAAATACAACTATTCGTTACCACTATTCGAATAATGAAGGAAATATTGTTACTGCTTGGGCACACATTTGTACACGCAAACATACACACATACATCCAAAACATACAAAACATAAATGCACGCTCATAAGTACAAGCAAAGAAAACAGCGAATATCGTTTTAAAAATCTATTAACAAAAATATTCGAATAGTACTATTCGAATAAACGAATAATAATATTCGAATAAACGAATAAAAAATTCGAATAAATACTATTCGCATTTTTTGTACCCGCCGAATAAAAGTTTTGTTTATCCGAATAATATTTATTCGAATAGTCCCATGCCTACTAAAGCTCGGACCAACAATTTTTAATTTCGTCAAATCTTTTCTTTCAAATCGGCGTTTCCAAATAAGGATCAACAATACATATTCGAACATACATATATCCCTTGAAAAACGGTATTCCGCAGGGATCACCTCTATCTGTAGTACTCTTTCAAATTGCCTTCAATACAATTAGCGGTATCATAACGAAAGCACCATATGTTGAACACTTTCTATATGCAGATGATCTCTATATATTGTGCAAACGAAGCGACAACATTGAAGCCTGCAATATTCTAACATCCGTACTGCAGGATATATCTCTATGGTGTGATACGTCCGATGCTAAGCTATCTTTCATATTTGTAGAAAAAATAGTTGTAACTCTATGAACATTAATATTAATATCAACAATTTTGTTATTGAAAATGTGAAAAACATTAAAATTCTTGGTGTAACATTTTCACATAGATATTATTGGAAAGAACAATGTCTTGAATTGAAAAAATCACTTGCTGCCAGAGTTAGCTTAGTATGTTATTTGGCTAAGAAAACATTTACACATACTTTAACATATTTAGTTTTAAGCAAAATTGATTACGCGCTTTATTTATATGGAAGAACTACACCGTCTACTCCTAAAATCATCAAGCCGCTTTACCATCAAGCAGTATCGCACAACTACGACAGTAAATGCACTGACTGAAGCGGGGCTACCTTCTATTGAAACAAGAATTACAGAGATGATTGGCAGACTACTGCCAAAAATTCTTTTTCCTAATAATTCAATAATCGACGATGATGTAAAACGTATACAGTCATGGAAAAGAGGGCGTAGAATAACCTCAGCTTTAGCATCATCTTTAGATTGTGCTGTTGGCATGTCAATGCCTACATACATATACCACAAAGCTTTATCCCATCACTCCATCGTGGTCACTACCGTCAGATATTTGCAATATCTCTCTTTCCTCACTACACAAAGACACACCATCTAAAGAAGTATATGTAAGCTCATTTAATGAGATCAAAAATGCAGTTAAAAATGAAAGTTGAAATTTCCTTTATACAGACGGATCGAAGGGGAAGGAAAGTTCTACAGGATATGGAATTGTAAACGATGACGGGGATGTGGTAGTGCTTCCATATTTACTGCGGAAGCAACAGCTATTTATCGCAACAACCAACGGCCAGAAAACAGTGATCTTCAGTGATAGCCTCTCAGTTTTGAAATCTGTGTGATCTTACCCTTGTGAAAACTATAATACTATACAACAGATAAGAGGTATTTTAAAAAATCACCCAAAAGAACTTCTTTTGTTTTGGATACCTAGCCACGTCGGAATTCCTGGCAATGAACGAGCAGATGCTGCAGCCAAATACGCATGCTCAGCGCCAACTACAACCGATCCTACCCTTGAAAAAGTGGATATAAAAAATCTATTAATGAAAAGCACAAAAATGACTATGCAAATTTTAGCCACCACCATTACACAGCTATTAATAGTGTTGGAGATCCACCTCAATATCCAACGGAAATAAACAAATACAAAATAAGAATATTTTCAAGACTTCGACTAGGGCACACAATTGCCACACATCAATATCTCTTCGATAGTAGCAAAATAATTTACTGCGACTCCTGCGGAGAGCGCGTAACAGTTTCTCATATCTTGCATGAATGTCCGTACCTGGCTGATGACAGAGATTCATTTTTTGGAAACAAAAGCGTACTCGAAGTATTAAAAAATTCATCCTGTGAAAATATAAATAACATGTACCAATACATAAAAAAAAATTAGATTAAAGCTGTAATCACTAACTTAAAACATATACACATATAATTTATAACATTAAAAAATATGCATAAATATTAACAATACTTTATAAATTTTAGTTGTAAATAGTTATATATAAGTTGTAAATAGAATCAATTTTGTTTTTAGTTTGAGTTAAGCCGATAGCCATAGTAGCTAGTGCTCTTTTTCTTCTATGTTAGTTTTAAAATTTATTTTAAGTCTAAATAAATAATAATAATAATATTTATTCCAGATATATTATTCAAAAAAACTTAAAGTCAATATTTAGTGAAACTTCAAACAGGGCCTTATTTGTCTTGGGTTTATTTGACGTGGACACAAAAAAACTGAGCTAATTTGTTCAGAAAGCGGGAATTAAACATGTGACTACTATCAGTCGGTATATATAAGGGTGTCGGATAGCTCAAAAATCATTATTCAAAAGTAATAGCTCCAATACTTAAGTTTAACTTAGTCAGTTTAAAATGAATACTTTCAAAATTTTCGCTGGATTGATGTTGATCCTTGGCTTATTCGGCGCAAGTAATGCTCAGACTAAGTGCACCGAGGCAAGTTGTAAAACACATTGCGAAAGCCAAGGTATTAAGGTACACAAATGTCCATCTTTAGGATGCCAGTGCAGTTGAGGAATTCACACCTACATCGCCTGCTAATTTGAAAGCCGGTTGTTGCTATAAAATGAAAAACTTATATACGGAATTAAATAAAATACTTGTATATATGAATGAGTATTTTGCTTTTGTTTTAATTACGTATTTCTTCTTCACTGGGTCTGCTATGTTTTATTAATTTGGCTGATTCATCTCGTATTTAACCTAATAAAAACTGATTCTCCGTTGAATTTGTAGGCTTCCAAGACCATCGAATGTGCTAAATGGGAGGACTATTTTTCTGTGATTTCTCTGCTGAGGAAGGAAGGTTTGACAGTATATGACTTGAATAGGAAGTTATCTGCAGAAAAAAGGTATTTAACCCTTGTATTCCTTTATGTCTTTGCTATGATACCAGCCGACCCTACCATTTTTGATGTCCTGCAATTGATACATGGATACACCTAAGGTTGTATCATTTGTCTAACTTTTTAAATGCACTTTGTATGTTTTTTGCCAACTGAGTATGCAAATCTAAGGTTATTTATAAGCTTTTTTTCGATGTTATGAAAGCACGAGGTAAGATATTGCACTGAAGAAAGTTGTGAACTTTTATGTCAACCCAGAAAAAATCCTGGTCAGAAATAATTTATCAAACTTTAGTGCACCTAAAACAAAACAAATCAGTTAAATACTAGCAAACATAATCCAACAGAGCTACATTAAAGTTGACAATAAAATGGTACATCGAAATTCTCTTTTCAACAGTCGAAACAAACAGAGCTCGTGGTACTAATTCCTCAATCCTTACCTAGAGGAAAGTTCTACGCTTTGCAGCTTTATGGTTAAAATTATTTCTAATTTTGTTTCAACAATCTTCATAGTTTTTTAATATTTTTTATTTAGATGCGTATAACTAAAGGTTATCGATGATCTATCAGCCGTCTGATTTCTTATGCCAAGATCGTCATATTGAACGATTTCATCTACTTGGAAGCCTACAAATTCAACGGAGAATCAGTATTTAATAGGTTAATTACGAGACGCATTAGCCAAATTAATAAAACATAGCAGACCCAGTGAAGACTTATTCAAAGAAACACAGCAAACGTCTCTACTCCACCTACCGAATCATGAAGACTAGAAAAAGAGTTTCGCTCAACTTATTCCGAAAGCAGAAGAAAAACGTAATTGAAACAAAAGAAAAATACGCATTCATATATACAAATATTATATTTTATTTGGTATATAAGTTTTTCATTTTATAGCAACAACCGGCTTTCAAATTAGCAGGCGATGTAGGTGTGAATTTCTCAACTGCACTGGCATCCTAAAGATGAACATTTGTGTACCTTAAAACCTTCGAACTCGCATTGTGCTTTACAACTTGGCTCGGTGCACTTAGTCTGAGCATTACTTGCGCCGAATAAGCCAAGGATCAACATCAATCCAGCGAAAATTTTGAAAGTATTCATTTTAAACTGACTAAGTTAAACTTTAGTATTGGAGCTCTTACTTTTGAATAATGATTTTTGAGCTATCCGACACCCTTATATATACCGACTGATAGTAGTCACATGTTTACTTTCCGAACATATTTGCTCAGCTTTTCTGTGTCCACGTCAAATAAATCGAAGATAAAGAAAGTACTACTTTAGGTCTCACTAAATATTGACTTTTATTTTATTGAGAGATAAATACAAATGTATATGGGATTGGACTAAAATAATATATCTAGTATAATAATAAAATAATATTTCGAAATGAGAATAATTTAAATATTTTGATAGGTGTTAAGAATGCCGAAAATTATAATTACTGGCAATTTAAAATGAAAGCAATTTCGTTGCTATGTATTGAAGATAATTTTTTTAATTGACTTTTTTATGCTGTAGGTTTGAATTCCTCTATTAGGCGCACGAGCATTCATCTAATACATATTAGCCGTGTTTACTTGGGCACATTGCCGGACAGTCGTAAGATGATAACCGAGCATTACTTGCGCCTAATAAGCCAAGGACTAAGATTAATACAGTGAAAATTTTGAAAGTATTCATTTTAAACTCACTAAGTTAAACTTTAGTATTGGAGCTCTTACTTTAAAATACTCGTAATGATTTTTGAGCTATAAGACACCTATATGGTCAATATTTTAGTCTTTAATGTTACATAAATACGTTTATTTCTGTTCATATTTCTGAAGTATTCAACAAAAGCTAAATATTTTTTAGTTATTCTAATAACTAGCCCCAAGGGCTATATTTTATACTTTTGCGCTTTTGTTCAATTCTTTGTTGTTTTCAAGATACAGCCAGTTTTAAGTGGTCTTTAATGTTACCCTATTTAGAAGTGAGTTACGTAGTAATGTCACACTTACGGAAAATTCAGCTCATCCTGCCAACTAAAAAACCTAAAAAAAATCATTTTAGTCAAGATCAAGGTTGAAAGAAACTGAAACTAATTTAACTTTTGGAAAAAAAAGTTTTCCGGCAAGTCTACGATTCAAAGTATACGGGTCTTTAACGTTACCATTCACCCTCCTTGGAGAATATACATACATAGTGGATAAAAAGATATAAAACAAAGTAAATAAAGTTATAGTTAGCTTGAAAACTAAAATATTTATTCATGCCTATTACGGTATCCGACGGATGCTTTGTGGAGGGAGTGCGGATCGATTCGCGTGAAAACAGTTGCGGATTTAACCTTTAAAATAAAAAAAACGACATTGTCAAGATATTTTTTTCTATTTCTTGTTTTGAATAAGCTAGTAGATTTAAAGGAAATCGATAAAGTTGATTTTTTAAAGTTTTCTAACTCAGATCCGCAACTGATTTTTCGCGAATCGATCCGCACTCCCCGCGAATGGCATCCGTCGGATATGGTAATAGGCATGATTATTTATTTATTATTATTTTAAATACTACAGAATGTATGTAATTGGAATTGGAACGTGATTTAAAGAAAAAAATTTTATCCCGCGTTCCATGTTCCTACGTTTTTGACCATATACATATGTACATATATATTTACAAAAAGTAGTCATATGTTTACTTCCCGCATACTGAACAAATTAGCTCAGCTGTAGAATAGATTTTCTGAGAACTCCTGAAGTTTGATGTGTAAACATGTTTATCTTGTACATATAATCAAGCACTTTATTTCATTTGAGTTAATATTTATTCTGTAGGTAGAGAATTCGTAAATATGTATATGAGCCCGAAATCATCGGTACCCCTTTAGGTTCGGAAATAAATAAAAGTCATAAAATATCAGAAATGTTAACCACAAACTTTTCCTGGAAAAACGATTTTTTCCCTAAAGTGGGTCATATTTGACCCGAAGGCCCTATGAAGATTAAATATTTTTTGTTTGCAATATGTTTTTTTGTTTCTATTACTCGTATTTTTTTTTTTTTAATATTTCTGTAACGATACAATACATATGTATGTATGACAAGCAATTTTCTTTTACAGTTTGATGGTTAGGTGATCGTCTAGCAAAAGGGACCTTTTTCCCAGTGCATCATTATAAAGTTATGTAAAACTCGCAAAACACTTTTGATTGAAAATCACCTCACCAACAAAGTGTTGAAGAAAATAGTTTGGCATTACGAAAATATTAATAAAAAAAAATGTTTCTTGATATCCTACAAGATAATCCAAAAATAAAAAAAAAAAAAATATAAAAAGTGTAATAAGAATGGCTTTTTCTCGCCTAATTTATCATAACTTAAAAAAAAAACCTTTATTCTTGTAAAACCAGGTTCGCCCGACCACTATGCGACGCCTGCGTTTTCTGGACAACCCCCTAATTTCTAAGGAAAAAAATTGGTCACCCAAGGTTAATGCATCATTACTTGTGTTATAACGATAAACATACCGCACAAAAAAAATTTGTTTCAGATTTAAAAAAAAAAAAAGGCATTTAAGGGGTTAATACACGACCCAAATATGGGTTAATAATGTAAACATTTAATTTTTAAGTAACAGATCTAACATTAAAAATAATTCAGAATTTATAAAATAATGAATTGCTACTCTGAGCTCAATCATTTTATTTCGTTATTAATAAACTAGTTAAGGTCGTCAATGGGTTAATACATGTATTTAAAACCTCAAATATTTACTATTAGTGTAGAGCAATTTATTTTTTCATATAAAAAATAATTTAGAAATTATAAAAATAAAAATTTAGGTCACCAATGGGTTAATGCATACCGTTTAAAGTGTTAGAAAGCTGAAATTCAACTACTTAAGCCTATGTCTATGACTATTTTGATGTGAAAAATTTGATTTCAGAATTAAAAGAAAATTGAGGTCATCAATGGGTTAACGTATGGCCGCTTCAAAGCAAGCAGAAAAGTTAGCTAGCATAAGAAGTCATAACAGCTTACAATTTTAAATGCTGTCTAGCATGCGCCAAGTTTAAATATAATTTTCAGTGGAGATTTCAAATTTTGACAAAAAAAATTATTTTTGTTATTTTATTGATAAGTCGCTTAATGCTAGAGAAAAAAAAAAAAAAACATTTTATTACTGCTAGAAAAAATAAAGATTTTTTTTTGAAAATCAAATAAAAACTAAAAAACGAAATAGCGAAACTAACTTTTGTTTTAGTTGAATAAAGTATTGCAAGCAACAAAAAAACTAACAAGTAGAAAAAATTAGCAGGTAGAAAAAATTGTACGAGCTGAAAATTATGATAAGCGCTCAACTCAAGTTTGATTTTCGAAAGAAATTTACAAAAAAATGAATTTTTTGCACAACTCGCTTAGTGCTGGCGAAAAAAAAGACTTTTATATCTGCTAGTTTCCATTAAAAACTGCTCCGACAGAAACTAGTTTGGTAGTAGTAGTTTTTCTGGATCGGTCTCAAACGGGTCAAAAAAGCCTGTAAAGAAAAGTTTTGACAAATGCGAGAGTACCTAGATTGGTATCAAACTAGTCCGAAAAAGCCCTAATATGTATCAACCCAAGATGGGAAATGTTATCTCGTAGAAAATCTTACATCTCTATATACATATATAATAAAATTGTAGCAGATATGCAAGAAAAATTAATACAAGTGATCATTGTTAAGCAAATAGAAGCCAAAGCAACAGTTTTTAGAATTTTTTGTATGTATGTCTGTTTGTTTGAACGCACATCACCCTAAAACTGCTGAATAGAAGTAAATAAAACTACCGCCGTAATACTACTATATGTCTAGCTTACATTTTGAAATAAATCCTCTTTAGATAACGTGAACGGTTTCGGAGTTATCGAACAATATGTGGAACAAGGTTACCAAAAATGTATCTGTTAGTACCATAGGGGTATCAAACGAAAACTGATAAAGAGGGGGCTGCAAAAAGTGCTGTGAATGAGTTTCACATTTCAACGTAGTTGTGAGCTAGCTTCCAACTAGTTCATTTCACTGCTGGGCACTTGAACAACACATACATATAGCCGACATGCGTGTGTGTGTGTGTTTTTACTTTCGTGTGTGGCACTGTGACATTTGCAGTTGAACGCCTGCGTCAGAGCGGTCAACATAACAGTTTAAAGCTTGCCCGTGACTTTAACGCTTCTACTCGCTTTTGTTGTTGTTGCACATCATGTAGTATTGTTATTATAATTGTTATTGTTATAGTTGTTGTTGTGACTGTGACTGTTGTCTGACAGGTGAAAGTCTGTCTTCCCCACCATCGTGTTGGCCATTTAATGCTTCGAATATTTTGAGCTTTTTGTTGTTGTTTTATGGTTATTTCTTGCTGTTTCGGAGCGTTTTATGCAAGTTTTTACTTCCATGTCTTCTTCTTCTGCTTTTGGTTTTTGCGAGCATCATTTATGCGCAGGTTTTTGTTTCTTTTTTTTTTTAAGATATTTCATGATTTTTCTTACTCTTGCTCTTTGTATTTTGTTGTAAAAAAACTAAAAAATTCGCGTTCCGTTATTGCTGATTTGCTACCACTTTGTTGAACTTTCTTTGTTGTTTTTGTTAATTTGTTACTTCTAGATTTTTGCTTAGCTCCTCAGTTCGTAAAAGTTTTTTTTTTTTTTGTTTGCTTAAATCATAAAGCATATCATTGACTATTTTCGTTTACAAAATTCAATCATAATTTTTGATATACTTTTTTCTTGGTTATTTTTTTATGACAGAACTATTTACAGTTGCTGTTTTGTGGGAGTTAAGCTCCATTCTTCTGGTCAGTAGATTTTGCATTTTGAATAAATAATTTTGATTTTAATCTAATAACTTTTTAATTATCGTTTTTTTTTAAGTTATTATTATTATGCTTTCTAAGTTATTATTATTTTTTATTTTATTTATTATTTGGCTCAGGTTCCGACTACCATGTTTGCCTAAATGTAAAAATTGTTGTTCTTTAGAGAACGGGAGGTGCGGGACACCTGTGACACCCTGTATGTATTTATTGGTGGCGAGCACTGTTGGCTCTGAGGCATGGCGCGATTGGCTTCCTCATTTTCGCTTGGAAAAACCACACTTTGGCTTTCCAAACCATAAACTATATCTTCGAAATATTTTATAAGCTTATTGCGAATTACAATAGCATGCAAAGCAAATAAAACAAACGAATGAAATAACCGTAGCTTATGTATGTATGTCGCTTAAACAAAATTAATAAATCGATGCATTATTTTGAAATAATTTGTTGTAAATAGCGCCATCTGTGTATTGGATATACAAATTAATAAAACTCTGCACATACTACATTTGAAAACAATTTCATAGAAATCGCAGCTAGTCAATTTTGTTGCTTATGAAATCTTATGAAACACTGAGCATTTGTGGCAATTATTTATCTTAAGTTTTAATATTATAGTTCAAACAAAAATGGATATAATTAACGTTTCCATCTAAGTCAGATTAATGACTAAATGACAGAGATGTAAAAGAATGCATTATTTTGCGAATAATTATTCATTTGATTTATCGTAAAATTATTGCAGCCATTTTTTTAGTTCTTTGACTGGGACTTCAAAAACGAATTCACCATTGAGACTTCATTCAGCGACTTCGAATTCTTTTTTTCATTCATTTATTGCATTCATTGAATAAAAAGTCTCACTGAAGTCAATTGTAGTCAATTTACCTGTGGATTATTATAAGTAGGTTGTATTAGTTTTGTTGCAAATAATTAGTGACTTCATTAAAAAAAATTAAGTCAGTAAGTGACTGCTCTAAATGACTTCAAAGTCGTGACTTTTAAATTTTTTCATTCTTTAGTCAAAAATCAATTTATAATTTATATGTTTATAATTCAAATCTATAATAATGAAATTTGATATTTTGTTTATTTTTTTTTAATCTCTGAACTTAAAGGATTTTCATTTGAATAAATTATTCATAATCAATTTTTTTCAAATGTATTGAAAAGATATTTATGTTATAAAAAATTGATATATGAACAAAACTTCATTATTTTCTGAAAAAAAAAAAATAGATATATATTATTCACAAATTGATTTATCTCTAAACTAACAATAATTGATACAATTTTAGAAAAAAAAAATCGATTATTGATTAAAAAAATTTTTTTAACACGAGAACACATCCCCACGTAGAACCCGGCTGTCAATAAATAACTTTCGCCAATAAAATCACCCAGCTTTAAAATTCGAACAGCAGTTAAGTAAGTATGATTGGTAAGATGTGTCATTCCACAAGCTTCAGCATATCAGCACGTATTATGATTATTACAGATTTTATTACGGAATAGATCATATTATAGAAAACGCGTTAAACGAGTAACAAAAAATGCGTAATTGGAACTCAAATTAAAAATATATTATTTTGTTTAAAAAAAAAAGTATACATTTTCACAAAATAAATCACAAACTAACCAGAGATCATACACACCGCGCAATAAAATACAAAATGTCATATACAAACACAAATGTGAACGTGCTATTATGCGCAGAATACGAAATTTTTGTTGGTTAATTTGACACGCTCTTTTGTTTTTGTTGATATTTTCAAGCTGCAATCATTTCGGAATAAATACAAAATATAGAATTCTTAAAATTAATTGCTGACAGCGCTAAAGATCGACAAGAAAAATCGAAAAAGATAAACTCTCTAAACCTAGAGACAAAAAAGATCGTTTATATAAAATTTATAAATTAATTGCTTAATCAATAATAAACGTTTTCTTTACATATATTTTGTACTCCTCTTCTTCACAAAAAAAAAAAAATAAAATAATAATAATAATATATCATTGAAACTCGTAGCAATTTTTGAGCGTCCCTGAAACTAAATACACATTGATCGATTATATAATTGATAAGTGCTCACACATGCATTGTTTTTCCCTATTTTTTCTACTCATCTCGTTTCATTGGCTGAGTGTTTTCATTGCTTCTGCTAAAATAAATAAATAAACTCTGGCAATCGTGGGTGGTTTTTAAACACTCAAAAAAATTGTTGATTTTTTGTGCATGAAATTTAGTTTTCGTTTTATTTTAATCGTTTTTTTATGTTGTGTAATTGAATGTGGAATTTCGTTTTTTAAGACCTGTTTAATCTGTATTAAAATTAGAAATCAATTATATTAAACTGCTCTATTAATTTAATTAATTAACTCCGAATATCGAAAATTTTTAGAATAATTAATCAATAAAGATAAAATTTTGTGTTCGATTAATATGGATTTATTTCGTTTTTAAATGTAATCCCAAGATTAGTTAAATTAAACAAAATTTCAATTTGATTAAAATTTTTGATTAATAGCGACTAACGAGGATTAATAACACATTTTAAATAGTTCAATATTATAATTGAAAAATTTTACAATTATTTTTTTTTTTTTATAAGTTCATCAAAAAAAATTATATATTCCCATCAAACCTTAGGAGTCATACATGAGTCATAAAGAAGTCCGAAATGAGGGTATTTCAATTCTTGTGATGGTCGTCCGTTATGAGCCTGATTCCATACCTTGAATAAGAGTCATATAGCACACCTTTTTTTCTCATAAACGGCACTTAATAATCCTAATTAATCGCAATTAATCAATATTTTAATCAAATTGAAATTTTTATTAATTTGATTAATATTAGTATTAAATTTGAAAACGAAATAAATCCTCATAAATCCTCATTAATCGAACACAAAATCTAATCCTAATCAATAAATTATTCTAAAAATGTTCGATCGCATTATTCATAACCTGGTGACCATGCAATATTTTCTTAGAAAAATTACGCTAGGTGGCGCATGAACGGAACGAACTATTTATAAAAGTTTTTTGAAATTGGGAATCTTGCTATCAATTCTTAAAATATTTTCTGGTGCTCTAGGGACTTGAAGCTGAGGTCATGATACGTTATTCGTTACATGGAATGGGTCTCGCGTAATAGTAAAAAAGCAATTAAATTTTCCTCTACGCTCATCTGTTAAATGTTTCAAGGTCAAAGTCATAGACAACTGTCATCTCGTACCCGACGAATGTAGCTAATTAATCACAGGTACTTAATTACAACACGAGACATACATACATACATTTAAAAGGTAGCCAAAGAGGCGAAAAAAAGCCGCTTTAAAGTAAATGCATAAAAAAATTAATTAAACCAAAATTTAGTACATACCATTAGAAATAAGAAGAAGAAGAAGAAAAAAATAAGTGTGGAAAATCACTTTGGTGCTAAAGAAAATATGCAAATTGTATGCAATTAGGTAAAGTCGTTCGCCGCGCTTAAGTTCGTTGGTCGTCGTGTTGAAATGTGAATAAACAAAGAATTAACAGAAATTTGAATTTCTTACTAATGTCAAACAACAATGGGAATTAGGAAATATTTCTACAAAAGCATGACATATTCAATGTCACATTAGCACCACAGCAAATAAATTGGCTTAGCAAACAGTGGCACGCTCGTTGGCATAAATACAGTGTTGTGCAAAAAATTAGCATGTAAGTATTTATTGTAAAGTATTTAAAAAAATTTTGAGTGTTTTACTGTGATGGCGTGTATGCATAGCAAAAAAGATATATTTACATTTATCAAACTTTTCAAAAGCAGAAAATCAATTATTTGTGCTAAAAATAAAAAAATTACAACCGTGCGAAATATTGTGATTAAAAAAATATTGTTATTGCAGTTCATTTTATTACTTTGTTATCCGCAAATTCTTTTTCTAATTAATTTATTTTGTTTATGTATATTTTGATTTTTTGCTCCTCAGTAGTATAGTACCAGCTGTTTAGCTGTCACAATCCATTGCCATTAAAACTGTTCTAACTGTCAATAGCAATAAGCAGTGGCCTCTCAACTATTATCAAACTGTTTGACATCTAGTGTACGTAACCACTGCCATTCAAATGCTATAAAGCAATCGAGTTTTGCGTAATTGTCTCTGACAGCTTTAAGGTATGAAAAGCAAGCCAGAGTATTGAGAGCTGGTTGAGTGCTAGCGAATCTTATATCAAATGCTTTGGTATAATCGATCCTTAATCATAAGAAGGGACGTCGCTGATAATCTACAGATTTTGTTAATAAAGATTGCTTGTAATAACGAACTCTAAAACCTGTTCAGCACAACTAGAAAAATGCGTTCTTGAAATCGGTAAGCGATAGAACTTTTGAATTAAAAATTCCAGAGACATTCAAACTTTTCAAATGTCTAGCTTATTTTGCTGAAGTATTCGAACGATACTATTTCACATATTATTTTTCTATCGCTCCAGCTTCTACTTCCACTCCTACTCTTCCACCTCACCTTCAAAATATATTTCGTAAGTTTATCGAAAGCACAGCTTTCACTCATTTTGCTCTCCACTGTACATACAATGGCGCTCTAAATGCTGCTGTTGTTGGTTAGCGCACTGAAAAATTTAAT
>CATOCK010000063.1:0-42259 GCA_951509765.1 Sphenella marginata
GTATATTAACTTCATTGGCCTAACGGTAGTATGTAACGGCATAAACGAATCGAGATAGATATTGACTTATATATATCAAAATGTTCAGGAGGAGAAGAGAAATTGATTGAGCCATGTCCGTCCGTCCGTCCGTCCGTCCGTCCGTCCGTCCGTCCGTCCGTCCGTCCGTCCGTCCGTCCGTCCGTCTGTGAACACGATAACTTGAGTAAATCTTGAGATATCTCAATGAAACTTTGTATGCAGGTTCCTTTTTACATATCTCTGAACGGTATTGAAAATAGGCAAAATCGGTTAAAAGCCACGCCCACTTTCTATATATATAATATTTTCGAAAATACAAAAAGAGTGATTATTCAGTACATAATACACCTATAAGGATAAAATTTGGTGTGTACCTTACCGTTAAAGCAAAAAATAAATTTGTGAAGAAATTTTTAAAAAAGGGCGTGGCACCGCCCACTTTTGATTAAGTCAAATTTGGAAATATTATTAATCATAAATCAAAAACCGCTCAAGATAGCAAAATAAAATTCAGCACACATATTTATATAAATACAGGCAATATTTCGAAAAAAAATTAGCGAAATCGGATTAGGTCCACGCCCAATTTTATACGAAAGATTTTGAAAAGGATCATGGATATATTGAATATGCTATAACTTTGCTTAAACTACCTGTATATCATTTCTATTTCACCTCTAAAGTGTTCGTGGGCAAAGAAAGTCGAAAGCACAAAATTTTTGGAAAATGGGCGTGGCCCCGCCCCTTTATGGGGGATTATTCCACAAAACTTTCCATGCCATAACTCCGGTAAAAATTGATTTATTAAAACGATATTTGAAGAAAGTGTTCAACATATAAAGCTAACTCTTTGCTGAAAAAATAAACAAAATCGGTGAACGGACACGCCCACTTTTTGAATATAGTTCTAAAATATTTCTTCGTAAAATTAAAATCGCGATATTTCCATAATTGTATAAGTTATATAAATAAGATTTTACACACATATTAACCTTTTTAAACAAAACTAAACTGTAAAAAAATTTTGTGGATTTTGGTGAAGTAGGCGTGGCGCCTCCCACTTTTTAGCATAAAAGCTCTGCTATTTTCAAAAGCGATTGGTTGGAATTTCAAGAATGTATTTCAATGAAATTTTGTGAGATGCTTCCCAATAGTATGTAGTATACTCCTGCCAAAAATTACGCAAATCGAATAACAAACAAGCAAGATTTACGGGCAAGTAGTTAACACCCTACTGCCTTTTTTATACCTAGTAGTGCTTCGCACACAAGGTATATTAACTTCATTGGCCTAACGGTAGTATGTAACGGCATAAACGAATCGAGATAGATATTGACTTATATATATCAAAATGTTCAGGAGGAAAAGAGAAATTGATTGAGCCATGTCCGTCCGTCCGTCTGTCCGTCCGTCCGTCCGTCCGTCCGTCTGTGAACACGATAACTTGAGTAAATCTTGAGATATCTCAATGAAATTTAGTATGCAGGTTCCTTTTCACTTATCTCGGAGCGCTATTGAAAATAGGAAAAAACGGTTAAAAGCAACGCCCACTTTCAATATATATAATATTTTCGAAAATACAAAAAGAGTGATTATTCAGTACATAATACACCTATAAGGATAATATTTGGTGTGCACTTTAGCGTTAAGGCAAAAAATACATTTTTGAAGAAATTTTTAAAATGGGGCGTGGTACCGCCCACTTTTGATTAAGTCAAATTTGGAAATATTATTAATCATAAATCAAAAACCGCTCAAGATAGAAAAATAAAATTCAGCACACATATTTATATTAATACAGGCAATATTTCGAAAAAAAATTATCGAAATCGGGTTAGGTCCACGCCCAATTTTATACGAAAGATTTTGAAAAGGATCATAGATATATTGAATATGCTATAACTTTGCTTAAACTAGCTGTATATCATTTCTATTTCACCTCTAAAGTGTTCGTGGGCAAAGAAAGTCGAAAACACAAAATTTTTGGAAAATGGGCGTGGCCCCGCCCCTTTATGGGGGATTATTCCATGAAACTTTCCATGCCATAACTCCGGTAAAAATTGACTTATTGAAATTTAGAGAAAGTGTTCAACATATAAATCTAACTCTTTGCTGTAAAAATAAACAAAATCGGTGAACGGACACGCCCACTTTTTGAACACAGCTCTGAAAAATTTCTTCGTAAAATTAAAATCGCGATATTTCCATAACTGTATAAGTTATATATATAAGATTTTACACACTTAATAAGCTTTTTAAGAAAAACTAAACTGCAAACAAATTTTGTGGATTTTGTTGAAGTAGGCGTGGCGCCGCCCACTTTTCAGCAAAAAAGGTCTGTTATTTTCAAAAGCGATTGCTTAAAATTTCAAGAAGGTATTTCAATGAAAGTTAGTGAGATGCTTCCCAATAGTATGTAGTATACTCCTGCCAAAAATTATGCAAATCGAATGACAAACAAGCAAGATTTACGGGAAAGTAGTTAACTCCCTATTGCCTTTTTATACCTAGTAGTGCTTCGCACACAAGGTATATTAACTTCATTCGGCTAACGGTAGTATGTAACGGCATAAACGAATCGAGATAGATATTGACTTATATATATCAAAATGTTCAGGAGGAAAAGAGAAATTGATTGAGCCATGTCCGTCCGTCCGTCCGTCCGTCCGTCCGTCCGTCCGTCCGTCCGTCCGTCTGTAAACACGATAACTTGAGTAAATCTTGAGATATCTCAATGAAACTTGGTATGCAGGTTCCTTTTTACTTATCTCTGAACGCTATTGAAAATAGGCAAAATCGGTTAAAAGCCACGCCCACTTTCTATATATATAATATTTTCGAAAATACAAAAAGAGTGATTATTCAGTACATAATACACCTATAAGGATAAAATTTGGTGTGTACCTTAGCGTTAAGGCAGAAAATAAATTTCTGAAGAAATTTTTAAAAAAGGGCGTGGCACCGCCCACTTTTGATTAAGTCAAATTTGGAAATATTATTAATCATAAATCAAAAACCGCTCAAGATAGGCAAATAAAATTCAGCACACATATTTCTATTAGTACAGGCAATATTTCGAAAAAAAATTAGCGAAATCGGATTAGGTCCAGGCCCAATTTTATACGAAAGATTTTGAAAAGGATCATGGATATATTGAATATGCTATAACTTTGCTTAAACTAGCTGTATATCATTTCTATTTCACCCCTAAAGTGTTCGTGGGCAAAGAAAGTCGAAAGCACCAAATTTTTGGAAAATGGGCGTGGCCCCGCCCCTTTATGGGGGATTATTCTACAAAACTTTCCATGCCATAACTCCGGTAAAAATTGACTTATTGAAACGATATTTAGAGAAAGTGTTCAACATATAAAGCTAACTCTTTGCTGAAAAAATTAACAAAATCGGTGAATGGACACGCCCACTTTTTGAACACAGTTCCAAAAAATTTCTTCGTAAAATTAAAATCGCGATATTTCCTCCGTTGTATAAGTTATATAAATAAGATTTTACACACATAACAAGCTTTTTCAGCAAAACAGAACTGTATAAAAATTTTGTGGATTTTTTTGAAGTAGGCGTGGCGCCGCCCTCTTTTTAGCATAAAAGGTCAGCTATTTTCAAAAGCAATTGCTTGAAATTTCAAGAAGGTATTTCAATGAAAGTTAGTGAGATGCTTCCCAATAGTATATTGTATACTCCTGCCAAAAATTACGCAAATCGGATAGCAAACACGCAAAATATACGGACAAGTAGTTAACACCCTACTGCCTTTTTTTAATTAATTTTTTTTATTTTCATACCTTTCATGAACATGGGGAAAGCTATTTATATTTTGTTATTTAGTGATAGTTTAATTTACCACTTACAATAGAAATGTTTTTATCGAAAACAATCAGTTGCCTTTATAACAAATTTTCAGGTATGTATTATAATAGACCTGAGTAAATTAGGATACCAAAACAGATCACTACTAGGTATTTAATGTTCGGTTACACCCGAACTTAGACTTCCTTACTAGTTTTAATTAATTTTTTTTATTTTCATACCTTTCATGAACATGGGGAAAGCTATTTATATTTTGTTATTTAGTGATAGTTTAATTTACCACTTACAATAGAAATGTTTTTATCGAAAACAATCAGTTGCCTTTATAACAAATTTTCAGGTATGTATTATAATAGACCTGAGTAAATTAGGATACCAAAACAGATCACTACTAGGTATTTAATGTTCGGTTACACCCGAACTTAGACTTCCTTACTAGTTTTGTTTTATTTTCTTTTCCTTCCGTTCTCTCTTCGTCGCCTTATTTTCTCTAAATTTTCTTGCTGCTCATTTTCTTTTATTTATTTTTCAAGCCCTTAACTTTCCTCTGATTCGTCTCTTTTCGTTTTTTCCTGAGAAAGCGTGTCCGCTCTAGGAATATTTCGCTTTATCCAATCCCTGGCAGCCACAGCTTACTGTCTCAACGCAGTTGGGTACTTTTGTTGCTGTATTTCCTATGTGAGAATACGATTAATTTTTGACGAAGTTCACATGCTGGGGTCACTCCACAATCATAGTGGCAGCAGGCTAGCTACTTAGGTATATAGGTAGATCTAACTGTGGGGCTATTATAAGTTCAGCTACTTGGCGAAAATAATGGTTCTTCATCATTTACTCAGTTATTCATTCATTCGGTGAATCTTTGGTGCATTTCTTGGCGCTGCTAACGCTTCATTTGTTTGTACGTTGAGTGATTACAGTGGAGCAGGAGGTCCATTGAATTATTTTTAAATGCAGCTCTCTACTTGCATGAGTATTTATCACATAAATACAATTTTTTTGTATGCAAGTCTATTAGGGTGGCTTAATTTGCTTCAATTTAATTTATCATAGTAATTTTCCACCAGCTTATGAAATATCCAAGTATATAGTTAAAGTTTTCAATCCCAAAGCAGCGCTAAAACCTCAGAGCCACCAGTGCTTGCCCCCAATTAATGCATACAAGGTTCCATCCACTAGAGGAACTCAAATGAGTATCTTATAAGAATTAAAAAATATTTATTTTTTAATTTTTTTATACCTAGTAGTGCTTCGCACACAAGGTATATTAACTTCATTGGCCTAACGGTAGTATGTAACGGCATAAACGAATCGAGATAGATATTGACTTATATATATCAAAATGTTCAGGAGGAGAAGAGAAATTGATTGAGCCATGTCCGTCCGTCCGTCCGTCCGTCCGTCCGTCCGTCCGTCCGTCCGTCCGTCCGTCCGTCCGTCCGTCCGTCTGTGAACACGATAACTTGAGTAAATCTTGAGATATCTCAATGAAACTTTGTATGCAGGTTCCTTTTTACATATCTCTGAACGGTATTGAAAATAGGCAAAATCGGTTAAAAGCCACGCCCACTTTCTATATATATAATATTTTCGAAAATACAAAAAGAGTGATTATTCAGTACATAATACACCTATAAGGATAAAATTTGGTGTGTACCTTACCGTTAAAGCAAAAAATAAATTTGTGAAGAAATTTTTAAAAAAGGGCGTGGCACCGCCCACTTTTGATTAAGTCAAATTTGGAAATATTATTAATCATAAATCAAAAACCGCTCAAGATAGCAAAATAAAATTCAGCACACATATTTATATAAATACAGGCAATATTTCGAAAAAAAATTAGCGAAATCGGATTAGGTCCACGCCCAATTTTATACGAAAGATTTTGAAAAGGATCATGGATATATTGAATATGCTATAACTTTGCTTAAACTACCTGTATATCATTTCTATTTCACCTCTAAAGTGTTCGTGGGCAAAGAAAGTCGAAAGCACAAAATTTTTGGAAAATGGGCGTGGCCCCGCCCCTTTATGGGGGATTATTCCACAAAACTTTCCATGCCATAACTCCGGTAAAAATTGATTTATTAAAACGATATTTGAAGAAAGTGTTCAACATATAAAGCTAACTCTTTGCTGAAAAAATAAACAAAATCGGTGAACGGACACGCCCACTTTTTGAATATAGTTCTAAAATATTTCTTCGTAAAATTAAAATCGCGATATTTCCATAATTGTATAAGTTATATAAATAAGATTTTACACACATATTAACCTTTTTAAACAAAACTAAACTGTAAAAAAATTTTGTGGATTTTGGTGAAGTAGGCGTGGCGCCTCCCACTTTTTAGCATAAAAGCTCTGCTATTTTCAAAAGCGATTGGTTGGAATTTCAAGAATGTATTTCAATGAAATTTTGTGAGATGCTTCCCAATAGTATGTAGTATACTCCTGCCAAAAATTACGCAAATCGAATAACAAACAAGCAAGATTTACGGGCAAGTAGTTAACACCCTACTGCCTTTTTTATACCTAGTAGTGCTTCGCACACAAGGTATATTAACTTCATTGGCCTAACGGTAGTATGTAACGGCATAAACGAATCGAGATAGATATTGACTTATATATATCAAAATGTTCAGGAGGAAAAGAGAAATTGATTGAGCCATGTCCGTCCGTCCGTCTGTCCGTCCGTCCGTCCGTCCGTCCGTCTGTGAACACGATAACTTGAGTAAATCTTGAGATATCTCAATGAAATTTAGTATGCAGGTTCCTTTTCACTTATCTCGGAGCGCTATTGAAAATAGGAAAAAACGGTTAAAAGCAACGCCCACTTTCAATATATATAATATTTTCGAAAATACAAAAAGAGTGATTATTCAGTACATAATACACCTATAAGGATAATATTTGGTGTGCACTTTAGCGTTAAGGCAAAAAATACATTTTTGAAGAAATTTTTAAAATGGGGCGTGGTACCGCCCACTTTTGATTAAGTCAAATTTGGAAATATTATTAATCATAAATCAAAAACCGCTCAAGATAGAAAAATAAAATTCAGCACACATATTTATATTAATACAGGCAATATTTCGAAAAAAAATTATCGAAATCGGGTTAGGTCCACGCCCAATTTTATACGAAAGATTTTGAAAAGGATCATAGATATATTGAATATGCTATAACTTTGCTTAAACTAGCTGTATATCATTTCTATTTCACCTCTAAAGTGTTCGTGGGCAAAGAAAGTCGAAAACACAAAATTTTTGGAAAATGGGCGTGGCCCCGCCCCTTTATGGGGGATTATTCCATGAAACTTTCCATGCCATAACTCCGGTAAAAATTGACTTATTGAAATTTAGAGAAAGTGTTCAACATATAAATCTAACTCTTTGCTGTAAAAATAAACAAAATCGGTGAACGGACACGCCCACTTTTTGAACACAGCTCTGAAAAATTTCTTCGTAAAATTAAAATCGCGATATTTCCATAACTGTATAAGTTATATATATAAGATTTTACACACTTAATAAGCTTTTTAAGAAAAACTAAACTGCAAACAAATTTTGTGGATTTTGTTGAAGTAGGCGTGGCGCCGCCCACTTTTCAGCAAAAAAGGTCTGTTATTTTCAAAAGCGATTGCTTGAAATTTCAAGAAGGTATTTCAATGAAAGTTAGTGAGATGCTTCCCAATAGTATGTAGTATACTCCTGCCAAAAATTATGCAAATCGAATGACAAACAAGCAAGATTTACGGGAAAGTAGTTAACTCCCTATTGCCTTTTTATACCTAGTAGTGCTTCGCACACAAGGTATATTAACTTCATTCGGCTAACGGTAGTATGTAACGGCATAAACGAATCGAGATAGATATTGACTTATATATATCAAAATGTTCAGGAGGAAAAGAGAAATTGATTGAGCCATGTCCGTCCGTCCGTCCGTCCGTCCGTCCGTCCGTCCGTCCGTCCGTCCGTCCGTCCGTCCGTCTGTAAACACGATAACTTGAGTAAATCTTGAGATATCTCAATGAAACTTGGTATGCAGGTTCCTTTTTACTTATCTCTGAACGCTATTGAAAATAGGCAAAATCGGTTAAAAGCCACGCCCACTTTCTATATATATAATATTTTCGAAAATACAAAAAGAGTGATTATTCAGTACATAATACACCTATAAGGATAAAATTTGGTGTGTACCTTAGCGTTAAGGCAGAAAATAAATTTCTGAAGAAATTTTTAAAAAAGGGCGTGGCACCGCCCACTTTTGATTAAGTCAAATTTGGAAATATTATTAATCATAAATCAAAAACCGCTCAAGATAGGCAAATAAAATTCAGCACACATATTTCTATTAGTACAGGCAATATTTCGAAAAAAAATTAGCGAAATCGGATTAGGTCCAGGCCCAATTTTATACGAAAGATTTTGAAAAGGATCATGGATATATTGAATATGCTATAACTTTGCTTAAACTAGCTGTATATCATTTCTATTTCACCCCTAAAGTGTTCGTGGGCAAAGAAAGTCGAAAGCACCAAATTTTTGGAAAATGGGCGTGGCCCCGCCCCTTTATGGGGGATTATTCTACAAAACTTTCCATGCCATAACTCCGGTAAAAATTGACTTATTGAAACGATATTTAGAGAAAGTGTTCAACATATAAAGCTAACTCTTTGCTGAAAAAATTAACAAAATCGGTGAATGGACACGCCCACTTTTTGAACACAGTTCCAAAAAATTTCTTCGTAAAATTAAAATCGCGATATTTCCTCCGTTGTATAAGTTATATAAATAAGATTTTACACACATAACAAGCTTTTTCAGCAAAACAGAACTGTATAAAAATTTTGTGGATTTTTTTGAAGTAGGCGTGGCGCCGCCCTCTTTTTAGCATAAAAGGTCAGCTATTTTCAAAAGCAATTGCTTGAAATTTCAAGAAGGTATTTCAATGAAAGTTAGTGAGATGCTTCCCAATAGTATATTGTATACTCCTGCCAAAAATTACGCAAATCGGATAGCAAACACGCAAAATATACGGACAAGTAGTTAACACCCTACTGCCTTTTTATACCTAGTAGTGCTTCGCACACAAGGTATATTAACTTCATTGGCCTAACGGTAGTATGTAACGGCATAAACGAATCGAGATAGATATTGACTTATATATATCAAAATGTTCAGGAGGAGAAGAGAAATTGATTGAGCCATGTCCGTCCGTCCGTCCGTCCGTCCGTCCGTCCGTCCGTCCGTCCGTCCGTCCGTCCGTCCGTCCGTCCGTCTGTGAACACGATAACTTGAGTAAATCTTGAGATATCTCAATGAAACTTTGTATGCAGGTTCCTTTTTACATATCTCTGAACGGTATTGAAAATAGGCAAAATCGGTTAAAAGCCACGCCCACTTTCTATATATATAATATTTTCGAAAATACAAAAAGAGTGATTATTCAGTACATAATACACCTATAAGGATAAAATTTGGTGTGTACCTTACCGTTAAAGCAAAAAATAAATTTGTGAAGAAATTTTTAAAAAAGGGCGTGGCACCGCCCACTTTTGATTAAGTCAAATTTGGAAATATTATTAATCATAAATCAAAAACCGCTCAAGATAGCAAAATAAAATTCAGCACACATATTTATATAAATACAGGCAATATTTCGAAAAAAAATTAGCGAAATCGGATTAGGTCCACGCCCAATTTTATACGAAAGATTTTGAAAAGGATCATGGATATATTGAATATGCTATAACTTTGCTTAAACTACCTGTATATCATTTCTATTTCACCTCTAAAGTGTTCGTGGGCAAAGAAAGTCGAAAGCACAAAATTTTTGGAAAATGGGCGTGGCCCCGCCCCTTTATGGGGGATTATTCCACAAAACTTTCCATGCCATAACTCCGGTAAAAATTGATTTATTAAAACGATATTTGAAGAAAGTGTTCAACATATAAAGCTAACTCTTTGCTGAAAAAATAAACAAAATCGGTGAACGGACACGCCCACTTTTTGAATATAGTTCTAAAATATTTCTTCGTAAAATTAAAATCGCGATATTTCCATAATTGTATAAGTTATATAAATAAGATTTTACACACATATTAACCTTTTTAAACAAAACTAAACTGTAAAAAAATTTTGTGGATTTTGGTGAAGTAGGCGTGGCGCCTCCCACTTTTTAGCATAAAAGCTCTGCTATTTTCAAAAGCGATTGGTTGGAATTTCAAGAATGTATTTCAATGAAATTTTGTGAGATGCTTCCCAATAGTATGTAGTATACTCCTGCCAAAAATTACGCAAATCGAATAACAAACAAGCAAGATTTACGGGCAAGTAGTTAACACCCTACTGCCTTTTTTATACCTAGTAGTGCTTCGCACACAAGGTATATTAACTTCATTGGCCTAACGGTAGTATGTAACGGCATAAACGAATCGAGATAGATATTGACTTATATATATCAAAATGTTCAGGAGGAAAAGAGAAATTGATTGAGCCATGTCCGTCCGTCCGTCTGTCCGTCCGTCCGTCCGTCCGTCCGTCTGTGAACACGATAACTTGAGTAAATCTTGAGATATCTCAATGAAATTTAGTATGCAGGTTCCTTTTCACTTATCTCGGAGCGCTATTGAAAATAGGAAAAAACGGTTAAAAGCAACGCCCACTTTCAATATATATAATATTTTCGAAAATACAAAAAGAGTGATTATTCAGTACATAATACACCTATAAGGATAATATTTGGTGTGCACTTTAGCGTTAAGGCAAAAAATACATTTTTGAAGAAATTTTTAAAATGGGGCGTGGTACCGCCCACTTTTGATTAAGTCAAATTTGGAAATATTATTAATCATAAATCAAAAACCGCTCAAGATAGAAAAATAAAATTCAGCACACATATTTATATTAATACAGGCAATATTTCGAAAAAAAATTATCGAAATCGGGTTAGGTCCACGCCCAATTTTATACGAAAGATTTTGAAAAGGATCATAGATATATTGAATATGCTATAACTTTGCTTAAACTAGCTGTATATCATTTCTATTTCACCTCTAAAGTGTTCGTGGGCAAAGAAAGTCGAAAACACAAAATTTTTGGAAAATGGGCGTGGCCCCGCCCCTTTATGGGGGATTATTCCATGAAACTTTCCATGCCATAACTCCGGTAAAAATTGACTTATTGAAATTTAGAGAAAGTGTTCAACATATAAATCTAACTCTTTGCTGTAAAAATAAACAAAATCGGTGAACGGACACGCCCACTTTTTGAACACAGCTCTGAAAAATTTCTTCGTAAAATTAAAATCGCGATATTTCCATAACTGTATAAGTTATATATATAAGATTTTACACACTTAATAAGCTTTTTAAGAAAAACTAAACTGCAAACAAATTTTGTGGATTTTGTTGAAGTAGGCGTGGCGCCGCCCACTTTTCAGCAAAAAAGGTCTGTTATTTTCAAAAGCGATTGCTTAAAATTTCAAGAAGGTATTTCAATGAAAGTTAGTGAGATGCTTCCCAATAGTATGTAGTATACTCCTGCCAAAAATTATGCAAATCGAATGACAAACAAGCAAGATTTACGGGAAAGTAGTTAACTCCCTATTGCCTTTTTATACCTAGTAGTGCTTCGCACACAAGGTATATTAACTTCATTCGGCTAACGGTAGTATGTAACGGCATAAACGAATCGAGATAGATATTGACTTATATATATCAAAATGTTCAGGAGGAAAAGAGAAATTGATTGAGCCATGTCCGTCCGTCCGTCCGTCCGTCCGTCCGTCCGCCCGTCCGTCCGTCCGTCTGTAAACACGATAACTTGAGTAAATCTTGAGATATCTCAATGAAACTTGGTATGCAGGTTCCTTTTTACTTATCTCTGAACGCTATTGAAAATAGGCAAAATCGGTTAAAAGCCACGCCCACTTTCTATATATATAATATTTTCGAAAATACAAAAAGAGTGATTATTCAGTACATAATACACCTATAAGGATAAAATTTGGTGTGTACCTTAGCGTTAAGGCAGAAAATAAATTTCTGAAGAAATTTTTAAAAAAGGGCGTGGCACCGCCCACTTTTGATTAAGTCAAATTTGGAAATATTATTAATCATAAATCAAAAACCGCTCAAGATAGGCAAATAAAATTCAGCACACATATTTCTATTAGTACAGGCAATATTTCGAAAAAAAATTAGCGAAATCGGATTAGGTCCAGGCACAATTTTATACGAAAGATTTTGAAAAGGATCATGGATATATTGAATATGCTATAACTTTGCTTAAACTAGCTGTATATCATTTCTATTTCACCCCTAAAGTGTTCGTGGGCAAAGAAAGTCGAAAGCACCAAATTTTTGGAAAATGGGCGTGGCCCCGCCCCTTTATGGGGGATTATTCTACAAAACTTTCCATGCCATAACTCCGGTAAAAATTGACTTATTGAAACGATATTTAGAGAAAGTGTTCAACATATAAAGCTAACTCTTTGCTGAAAAAATTAACAAAATCGGTGAATGGACACGCCCACTTTTTGAACACAGTTCCAAAAAATTTCTTCGTAAAATTAAAATCGCGATATTTCCTCCGTTGTATAAGTTATATAAATAAGATTTTACACACATAACAAGCTTTTTCAGCAAAACAGAACTGTATAAAAATTTTGTGGATTTTTTTGAAGTAGGCGTGGCGCCGCCCTCTTTTTAGCATAAAAGGTCAGCTATTTTCAAAAGCAATTGCTTGAAATTTCAAGAAGGTATTTCAATGAAAGTTAGTGAGATGCTTCCCAATAGTATATTGTATACTCCTGCCAAAAATTACGCAAATCGGATAGCAAACACGCAAAATATACGGACAAGTAGTTAACACCCTACTGCCTTTTTATACCTAGTAGTGCTTCGCACACAAGGTATATTAACTTCATTGGCCTAACGGTAGTATGTAACGGCATAAACGAATCGAGATAGATATTGACTTATATATATCAAAATGTTCAGGAGGAGAAGAGAAATTGATTGAGCCATGTCCGTCCGTCCGTCCGTCCGTCCGTCCGTCCGTCCGTCCGTCCGTCCGTCCGTCCGTCCGTCCGTCCGTCTGTGAACACGATAACTTGAGTAAATCTTGAGATATCTCAATGAAACTTTGTATGCAGGTTCCTTTTTACATATCTCTGAACGGTATTGAAAATAGGCAAAATCGGTTAAAAGCCACGCCCACTTTCTATATATATAATATTTTCGAAAATACAAAAAGAGTGATTATTCAGTACATAATACACCTATAAGGATAAAATTTGGTGTGTACCTTACCGTTAAAGCAAAAAATAAATTTGTGAAGAAATTTTTAAAAAAGGGCGTGGCACCGCCCACTTTTGATTAAGTCAAATTTGGAAATATTATTAATCATAAATCAAAAACCGCTCAAGATAGCAAAATAAAATTCAGCACACATATTTATATAAATACAGGCAATATTTCGAAAAAAAATTAGCGAAATCGGATTAGGTCCACGCCCAATTTTATACGAAAGATTTTGAAAAGGATCATGGATATATTGAATATGCTATAACTTTGCTTAAACTACCTGTATATCATTTCTATTTCACCTCTAAAGTGTTCGTGGGCAAAGAAAGTCGAAAGCACAAAATTTTTGGAAAATGGGCGTGGCCCCGCCCCTTTATGGGGGATTATTCCACAAAACTTTCCATGCCATAACTCCGGTAAAAATTGATTTATTAAAACGATATTTGAAGAAAGTGTTCAACATATAAAGCTAACTCTTTGCTGAAAAAATAAACAAAATCGGTGAACGGACACGCCCACTTTTTGAATATAGTTCTAAAATATTTCTTCGTAAAATTAAAATCGCGATATTTCCATAATTGTATAAGTTATATAAATAAGATTTTACACACATATTAACCTTTTTAAACAAAACTAAACTGTAAAAAAATTTTGTGGATTTTGGTGAAGTAGGCGTGGCGCCTCCCACTTTTTAGCATAAAAGCTCTGCTATTTTCAAAAGCGATTGGTTGGAATTTCAAGAATGTATTTCAATGAAATTTTGTGAGATGCTTCCCAATAGTATGTAGTATACTCCTGCCAAAAATTACGCAAATCGAATAACAAACAAGCAAGATTTACGGGCAAGTAGTTAACACCCTACTGCCTTTTTTATACCTAGTAGTGCTTCGCACACAAGGTATATTAACTTCATTGGCCTAACGGTAGTATGTAACGGCATAAACGAATCGAGATAGATATTGACTTATATATATCAAAATGTTCAGGAGGAAAAGAGAAATTGATTGAGCCATGTCCGTCCGTCCGTCTGTCCGTCCGTCCGTCCGTCCGTCCGTCTGTGAACACGATAACTTGAGTAAATCTTGAGATATCTCAATGAAATTTAGTATGCAGGTTCCTTTTCACTTATCTCGGAGCGCTATTGAAAATAGGAAAAAACGGTTAAAAGCAACGCCCACTTTCAATATATATAATATTTTCGAAAATACAAAAAGAGTGATTATTCAGTACATAATACACCTATAAGGATAATATTTGGTGTGCACTTTAGCGTTAAGGCAAAAAATACATTTTTGAAGAAATTTTTAAAATGGGGCGTGGTACCGCCCACTTTTGATTAAGTCAAATTTGGAAATATTATTAATCATAAATCAAAAACCGCTCAAGATAGAAAAATAAAATTCAGCACACATATTTATATTAATACAGGCAATATTTCGAAAAAAAATTATCGAAATCGGGTTAGGTCCACGCCCAATTTTATACGAAAGATTTTGAAAAGGATCATAGATATATTGAATATGCTATAACTTTGCTTAAACTAGCTGTATATCATTTCTATTTCACCTCTAAAGTGTTCGTGGGCAAAGAAAGTCGAAAACACAAAATTTTTGGAAAATGGGCGTGGCCCCGCCCCTTTATGGGGGATTATTCCATGAAACTTTCCATGCCATAACTCCGGTAAAAATTGACTTATTGAAATTTAGAGAAAGTGTTCAACATATAAATCTAACTCTTTGCTGTAAAAATAAACAAAATCGGTGAACGGACACGCCCACTTTTTGAACACAGCTCTGAAAAATTTCTTCGTAAAATTAAAATCGCGATATTTCCATAACTGTATAAGTTATATATATAAGATTTTACACACTTAATAAGCTTTTTAAGAAAAACTAAACTGCAAACAAATTTTGTGGATTTTGTTGAAGTAGGCGTGGCGCCGCCCACTTTTCAGCAAAAAAGGTCTGTTATTTTCAAAAGCGATTGCTTAAAATTTCAAGAAGGTATTTCAATGAAAGTTAGTGAGATGCTTCCCAATAGTATGTAGTATACTCCTGCCAAAAATTATGCAAATCGAATGACAAACAAGCAAGATTTACGGGAAAGTAGTTAACTCCCTATTGCCTTTTTATACCTAGTAGTGCTTCGCACACAAGGTATATTAACTTCATTCGGCTAACGGTAGTATGTAACGGCATAAACGAATCGAGATAGATATTGACTTATATATATCAAAATGTTCAGGAGGAAAAGAGAAATTGATTGAGCCATGTCCGTCCGTCCGTCCGTCCGTCCGTCCGTCCGTCCGTCCGTCCGTCCGTCTGTAAACACGATAACTTGAGTAAATCTTGAGATATCTCAATGAAACTTGGTATGCAGGTTCCTTTTTACTTATCTCTGAACGCTATTGAAAATAGGCAAAATCGGTTAAAAGCCACGCCCACTTTCTATATATATAATATTTTCGAAAATACAAAAAGAGTGATTATTCAGTACATAATACACCTATAAGGATAAAATTTGGTGTGTACCTTAGCGTTAAGGCAGAAAATAAATTTCTGAAGAAATTTTTAAAAAAGGGCGTGGCACCGCCCACTTTTGATTAAGTCAAATTTGGAAATATTATTAATCATAAATCAAAAACCGCTCAAGATAGGCAAATAAAATTCAGCACACATATTTCTATTAGTACAGGCAATATTTCGAAAAAAAATTAGCGAAATCGGATTAGGTCCAGGCCCAATTTTATACGAAAGATTTTGAAAAGGATCATGGATATATTGAATATGCTATAACTTTGCTTAAACTAGCTGTATATCATTTCTATTTCACCCCTAAAGTGTTCGTGGGCAAAGAAAGTCGAAAGCACCAAATTTTTGGAAAATGGGCGTGGCCCCGCCCCTTTATGGGGGATTATTCTACAAAACTTTCCATGCCATAACTCCGGTAAAAATTGACTTATTGAAACGATATTTAGAGAAAGTGTTCAACATATAAAGCTAACTCTTTGCTGAAAAAATTAACAAAATCGGTGAATGGACACGCCCACTTTTTGAACACAGTTCCAAAAAATTTCTTCGTAAAATTAAAATCGCGATATTTCCTCCGTTGTATAAGTTATATAAATAAGATTTTACACACATAACAAGCTTTTTCAGCAAAACAGAACTGTATAAAAATTTTGTGGATTTTTTTGAAGTAGGCGTGGCGCCGCCCTCTTTTTAGCATAAAAGGTCAGCTATTTTCAAAAGCAATTGCTTGAAATTTCAAGAAGGTATTTCAATGAAAGTTAGTGAGATGCTTCCCAATAGTATATTGTATACTCCTGCCAAAAATTACGCAAATCGGATAGCAAACACGCAAAATATACGGACAAGTAGTTAACACCCTACTGCCTTTTTATACCTAGTAGTGCTTCGCACACAAGGTATATTAACTTCATTGGCCTAACGGTAGTATGTAACGGCATAAACGAATCGAGATAGATATTGACTTATATATATCAAAATGTTCAGGAGGAGAAGAGAAATTGATTGAGCCATGTCCGTCCGTCCGTCCGTCCGTCCGTCCGTCCGTCCGTCCGTCCGTCCGTCCGTCCGTCCGTCCGTCCGTCTGTGAACACGATAACTTGAGTAAATCTTGAGATATCTCAATGAAACTTTGTATGCAGGTTCCTTTTTACATATCTCTGAACGGTATTGAAAATAGGCAAAATCGGTTAAAAGCCACGCCCACTTTCTATATATATAATATTTTCGAAAATACAAAAAGAGTGATTATTCAGTACATAATACACCTATAAGGATAAAATTTGGTGTGTACCTTACCGTTAAAGCAAAAAATAAATTTGTGAAGAAATTTTTAAAAAAGGGCGTGGCACCGCCCACTTTTGATTAAGTCAAATTTGGAAATATTATTAATCATAAATCAAAAACCGCTCAAGATAGCAAAATAAAATTCAGCACACATATTTATATAAATACAGGCAATATTTCGAAAAAAAATTAGCGAAATCGGATTAGGTCCACGCCCAATTTTATACGAAAGATTTTGAAAAGGATCATGGATATATTGAATATGCTATAACTTTGCTTAAACTACCTGTATATCATTTCTATTTCACCTCTAAAGTGTTCGTGGGCAAAGAAAGTCGAAAGCACAAAATTTTTGGAAAATGGGCGTGGCCCCGCCCCTTTATGGGGGATTATTCCACAAAACTTTCCATGCCATAACTCCGGTAAAAATTGATTTATTAAAACGATATTTGAAGAAAGTGTTCAACATATAAAGCTAACTCTTTGCTGAAAAAATAAACAAAATCGGTGAACGGACACGCCCACTTTTTGAATATAGTTCTAAAATATTTCTTCGTAAAATTAAAATCGCGATATTTCCATAATTGTATAAGTTATATAAATAAGATTTTACACACATATTAACCTTTTTAAACAAAACTAAACTGTAAAAAAATTTTGTGGATTTTGGTGAAGTAGGCGTGGCGCCTCCCACTTTTTAGCATAAAAGCTCTGCTATTTTCAAAAGCGATTGGTTGGAATTTCAAGAATGTATTTCAATGAAATTTTGTGAGATGCTTCCCAATAGTATGTAGTATACTCCTGCCAAAAATTACGCAAATCGAATAACAAACAAGCAAGATTTACGGGCAAGTAGTTAACACCCTACTGCCTTTTTTATACCTAGTAGTGCTTCGCACACAAGGTATATTAACTTCATTGGCCTAACGGTAGTATGTAACGGCATAAACGAATCGAGATAGATATTGACTTATATATATCAAAATGTTCAGGAGGAAAAGAGAAATTGATTGAGCCATGTCCGTCCGTCCGTCTGTCCGTCCGTCCGTCCGTCCGTCCGTCTGTGAACACGATAACTTGAGTAAATCTTGAGATATCTCAATGAAATTTAGTATGCAGGTTCCTTTTCACTTATCTCGGAGCGCTATTGAAAATAGGAAAAAACGGTTAAAAGCAACGCCCACTTTCAATATATATAATATTTTCGAAAATACAAAAAGAGTGATTATTCAGTACATAATACACCTATAAGGATAATATTTGGTGTGCACTTTAGCGTTAAGGCAAAAAATACATTTTTGAAGAAATTTTTAAAATGGGGCGTGGTACCGCCCACTTTTGATTAAGTCAAATTTGGAAATATTATTAATCATAAATCAAAAACCGCTCAAGATAGAAAAATAAAATTCAGCACACATATTTATATTAATACAGGCAATATTTCGAAAAAAAATTATCGAAATCGGGTTAGGTCCACGCCCAATTTTATACGAAAGATTTTGAAAAGGATCATAGATATATTGAATATGCTATAACTTTGCTTAAACTAGCTGTATATCATTTCTATTTCACCTCTAAAGTGTTCGTGGGCAAAGAAAGTCGAAAACACAAAATTTTTGGAAAATGGGCGTGGCCCCGCCCCTTTATGGGGGATTATTCCATGAAACTTTCCATGCCATAACTCCGGTAAAAATTGACTTATTGAAATTTAGAGAAAGTGTTCAACATATAAATCTAACTCTTTGCTGTAAAAATAAACAAAATCGGTGAACGGACACGCCCACTTTTTGAACACAGCTCTGAAAAATTTCTTCGTAAAATTAAAATCGCGATATTTCCATAACTGTATAAGTTATATATATAAGATTTTACACACTTAATAAGCTTTTTAAGAAAAACTAAACTGCAAACAAATTTTGTGGATTTTGTTGAAGTAGGCGTGGCGCCGCCCACTTTTCAGCAAAAAAGGTCTGTTATTTTCAAAAGCGATTGCTTGAAATTTCAAGAAGGTATTTCAATGAAAGTTAGTGAGATGCTTCCCAATAGTATGTAGTATACTCCTGCCAAAAATTATGCAAATCGAATGACAAACAAGCAAGATTTACGGGAAAGTAGTTAACTCCCTATTGCCTTTTTATACCTAGTAGTGCTTCGCACACAAGGTATATTAACTTCATTCGGCTAACGGTAGTATGTAACGGCATAAACGAATCGAGATAGATATTGACTTATATATATCAAAATGTTCAGGAGGAAAAGAGAAATTGATTGAGCCATGTCCGTCCGTCCGTCCGTCCGTCCGTCCGTCCGTCCGTCCGTCCGTCCGTCCGTCCGTCCGTCTGTAAACACGATAACTTGAGTAAATCTTGAGATATCTCAATGAAACTTGGTATGCAGGTTCCTTTTTACTTATCTCTGAACGCTATTGAAAATAGGCAAAATCGGTTAAAAGCCACGCCCACTTTCTATATATATAATATTTTCGAAAATACAAAAAGAGTGATTATTCAGTACATAATACACCTATAAGGATAAAATTTGGTGTGTACCTTAGCGTTAAGGCAGAAAATAAATTTCTGAAGAAATTTTTAAAAAAGGGCGTGGCACCGCCCACTTTTGATTAAGTCAAATTTGGAAATATTATTAATCATAAATCAAAAACCGCTCAAGATAGGCAAATAAAATTCAGCACACATATTTCTATTAGTACAGGCAATATTTCGAAAAAAAATTAGCGAAATCGGATTAGGTCCAGGCCCAATTTTATACGAAAGATTTTGAAAAGGATCATGGATATATTGAATATGCTATAACTTTGCTTAAACTAGCTGTATATCATTTCTATTTCACCCCTAAAGTGTTCGTGGGCAAAGAAAGTCGAAAGCACCAAATTTTTGGAAAATGGGCGTGGCCCCGCCCCTTTATGGGGGATTATTCTACAAAACTTTCCATGCCATAACTCCGGTAAAAATTGACTTATTGAAACGATATTTAGAGAAAGTGTTCAACATATAAAGCTAACTCTTTGCTGAAAAAATTAACAAAATCGGTGAATGGACACGCCCACTTTTTGAACACAGTTCCAAAAAATTTCTTCGTAAAATTAAAATCGCGATATTTCCTCCGTTGTATAAGTTATATAAATAAGATTTTACACACATAACAAGCTTTTTCAGCAAAACAGAACTGTATAAAAATTTTGTGGATTTTTTTGAAGTAGGCGTGGCGCCGCCCTCTTTTTAGCATAAAAGGTCAGCTATTTTCAAAAGCAATTGCTTGAAATTTCAAGAAGGTATTTCAATGAAAGTTAGTGAGATGCTTCCCAATAGTATATTGTATACTCCTGCCAAAAATTACGCAAATCGGATAGCAAACACGCAAAATATACGGACAAGTAGTTAACACCCTACTGCCTTTTTATACCTAGTAGTGCTTCGCACACAAGGTATATTAACTTCATTGGCCTAACGGTAGTATGTAACGGCATAAACGAATCGAGATAGATATTGACTTATATATATCAAAATGTTCAGGAGGAGAAGAGAAATTGATTGAGCCATGTCCGTCCGTCCGTCCGTCCGTCCGTCCGTCCGTCCGTCCGTCCGTCCGTCCGTCCGTCCGTCCGTCCGTCTGTGAACACGATAACTTGAGTAAATCTTGAGATATCTCAATGAAACTTTGTATGCAGGTTCCTTTTTACATATCTCTGAACGGTATTGAAAATAGGCAAAATCGGTTAAAAGCCACGCCCACTTTCTATATATATAATATTTTCGAAAATACAAAAAGAGTGATTATTCAGTACATAATACACCTATAAGGATAAAATTTGGTGTGTACCTTACCGTTAAAGCAAAAAATAAATTTGTGAAGAAATTTTTAAAAAAGGGCGTGGCACCGCCCACTTTTGATTAAGTCAAATTTGGAAATATTATTAATCATAAATCAAAAACCGCTCAAGATAGCAAAATAAAATTCAGCACACATATTTATATAAATACAGGCAATATTTCGAAAAAAAATTAGCGAAATCGGATTAGGTCCACGCCCAATTTTATACGAAAGATTTTGAAAAGGATCATGGATATATTGAATATGCTATAACTTTGCTTAAACTACCTGTATATCATTTCTATTTCACCTCTAAAGTGTTCGTGGGCAAAGAAAGTCGAAAGCACAAAATTTTTGGAAAATGGGCGTGGCCCCGCCCCTTTATGGGGGATTATTCCACAAAACTTTCCATGCCATAACTCCGGTAAAAATTGATTTATTAAAACGATATTTGAAGAAAGTGTTCAACATATAAAGCTAACTCTTTGCTGAAAAAATAAACAAAATCGGTGAACGGACACGCCCACTTTTTGAATATAGTTCTAAAATATTTCTTCGTAAAATTAAAATCGCGATATTTCCATAATTGTATAAGTTATATAAATAAGATTTTACACACATATTAACCTTTTTAAACAAAACTAAACTGTAAAAAAATTTTGTGGATTTTGGTGAAGTAGGCGTGGCGCCTCCCACTTTTTAGCATAAAAGCTCTGCTATTTTCAAAAGCGATTGGTTGGAATTTCAAGAATGTATTTCAATGAAATTTTGTGAGATGCTTCCCAATAGTATGTAGTATACTCCTGCCAAAAATTACGCAAATCGAATAACAAACAAGCAAGATTTACGGGCAAGTAGTTAACACCCTACTGCCTTTTTTATACCTAGTAGTGCTTCGCACACAAGGTATATTAACTTCATTGGCCTAACGGTAGTATGTAACGGCATAAACGAATCGAGATAGATATTGACTTATATATATCAAAATGTTCAGGAGGAAAAGAGAAATTGATTGAGCCATGTCCGTCCGTCCGTCTGTCCGTCCGTCCGTCCGTCCGTCCGTCTGTGAACACGATAACTTGAGTAAATCTTGAGATATCTCAATGAAATTTAGTATGCAGGTTCCTTTTCACTTATCTCGGAGCGCTATTGAAAATAGGAAAAAACGGTTAAAAGCAACGCCCACTTTCAATATATATAATATTTTCGAAAATACAAAAAGAGTGATTATTCAGTACATAATACACCTATAAGGATAATATTTGGTGTGCACTTTAGCGTTAAGGCAAAAAATACATTTTTGAAGAAATTTTTAAAATGGGGCGTGGTACCGCCCACTTTTGATTAAGTCAAATTTGGAAATATTATTAATCATAAATCAAAAACCGCTCAAGATAGAAAAATAAAATTCAGCACACATATTTATATTAATACAGGCAATATTTCGAAAAAAAATTATCGAAATCGGGTTAGGTCCACGCCCAATTTTATACGAAAGATTTTGAAAAGGATCATAGATATATTGAATATGCTATAACTTTGCTTAAACTAGCTGTATATCATTTCTATTTCACCTCTAAAGTGTTCGTGGGCAAAGAAAGTCGAAAACACAAAATTTTTGGAAAATGGGCGTGGCCCCGCCCCTTTATGGGGGATTATTCCATGAAACTTTCCATGCCATAACTCCGGTAAAAATTGACTTATTGAAATTTAGAGAAAGTGTTCAACATATAAATCTAACTCTTTGCTGTAAAAATAAACAAAATCGGTGAACGGACACGCCCACTTTTTGAACACAGCTCTGAAAAATTTCTTCGTAAAATTAAAATCGCGATATTTCCATAACTGTATAAGTTATATATATAAGATTTTACACACTTAATAAGCTTTTTAAGAAAAACTAAACTGCAAACAAATTTTGTGGATTTTGTTGAAGTAGGCGTGGCGCCGCCCACTTTTCAGCAAAAAAGGTCTGTTATTTTCAAAAGCGATTGCTTAAAATTTCAAGAAGGTATTTCAATGAAAGTTAGTGAGATGCTTCCCAATAGTATGTAGTATACTCCTGCCAAAAATTATGCAAATCGAATGACAAACAAGCAAGATTTACGGGAAAGTAGTTAACTCCCTATTGCCTTTTTATACCTAGTAGTGCTTCGCACACAAGGTATATTAACTTCATTCGGCTAACGGTAGTATGTAACGGCATAAACGAATCGAGATAGATATTGACTTATATATATCAAAATGTTCAGGAGGAAAAGAGAAATTGATTGAGCCATGTCCGTCCGTCCGTCCGTCCGTCCGTCCGTCCGCCCGTCCGTCCGTCCGTCTGTAAACACGATAACTTGAGTAAATCTTGAGATATCTCAATGAAACTTGGTATGCAGGTTCCTTTTTACTTATCTCTGAACGCTATTGAAAATAGGCAAAATCGGTTAAAAGCCACGCCCACTTTCTATATATATAATATTTTCGAAAATACAAAAAGAGTGATTATTCAGTACATAATACACCTATAAGGATAAAATTTGGTGTGTACCTTAGCGTTAAGGCAGAAAATAAATTTCTGAAGAAATTTTTAAAAAAGGGCGTGGCACCGCCCACTTTTGATTAAGTCAAATTTGGAAATATTATTAATCATAAATCAAAAACCGCTCAAGATAGGCAAATAAAATTCAGCACACATATTTCTATTAGTACAGGCAATATTTCGAAAAAAAATTAGCGAAATCGGATTAGGTCCAGGCCCAATTTTATACGAAAGATTTTGAAAAGGATCATGGATATATTGAATATGCTATAACTTTGCTTAAACTAGCTGTATATCATTTCTATTTCACCCCTAAAGTGTTCGTGGGCAAAGAAAGTCGAAAGCACCAAATTTTTGGAAAATGGGCGTGGCCCCGCCCCTTTATGGGGGATTATTCTACAAAACTTTCCATGCCATAACTCCGGTAAAAATTGACTTATTGAAACGATATTTAGAGAAAGTGTTCAACATATAAAGCTAACTCTTTGCTGAAAAAATTAACAAAATCGGTGAATGGACACGCCCACTTTTTGAACACAGTTCCAAAAAATTTCTTCGTAAAATTAAAATCGCGATATTTCCTCCGTTGTATAAGTTATATAAATAAGATTTTACACACATAACAAGCTTTTTCAGCAAAACAGAACTGTATAAAAATTTTGTGGATTTTTTTGAAGTAGGCGTGGCGCCGCCCTCTTTTTAGCATAAAAGGTCAGCTATTTTCAAAAGCAATTGCTTGAAATTTCAAGAAGGTATTTCAATGAAAGTTAGTGAGATGCTTCCCAATAGTATATTGTATACTCCTGCCAAAAATTACGCAAATCGGATAGCAAACACGCAAAATATACGGACAAGTAGTTAACACCCTACTGCCTTTTTATACCTAGTAGTGCTTCGCACACAAGGTATATTAACTTCATTGGCCTAACGGTAGTATGTAACGGCATAAACGAATCGAGATAGATATTGACTTATATATATCAAAATGTTCAGGAGGAGAAGAGAAATTGATTGAGCCATGTCCGTCCGTCCGTCCGTCCGTCCGTCCGTCCGTCCGTCCGTCCGTCCGTCCGTCCGTCCGTCCGTCCGTCTGTGAACACGATAACTTGAGTAAATCTTGAGATATCTCAATGAAACTTTGTATGCAGGTTCCTTTTTACATATCTCTGAACGGTATTGAAAATAGGCAAAATCGGTTAAAAGCCACGCCCACTTTCTATATATATAATATTTTCGAAAATACAAAAAGAGTGATTATTCAGTACATAATACACCTATAAGGATAAAATTTGGTGTGTACCTTACCGTTAAAGCAAAAAATAAATTTGTGAAGAAATTTTTAAAAAAGGGCGTGGCACCGCCCACTTTTGATTAAGTCAAATTTGGAAATATTATTAATCATAAATCAAAAACCGCTCAAGATAGCAAAATAAAATTCAGCACACATATTTATATAAATACAGGCAATATTTCGAAAAAAAATTAGCGAAATCGGATTAGGTCCACGCCCAATTTTATACGAAAGATTTTGAAAAGGATCATGGATATATTGAATATGCTATAACTTTGCTTAAACTACCTGTATATCATTTCTATTTCACCTCTAAAGTGTTCGTGGGCAAAGAAAGTCGAAAGCACAAAATTTTTGGAAAATGGGCGTGGCCCCGCCCCTTTATGGGGGATTATTCCACAAAACTTTCCATGCCATAACTCCGGTAAAAATTGATTTATTAAAACGATATTTGAAGAAAGTGTTCAACATATAAAGCTAACTCTTTGCTGAAAAAATAAACAAAATCGGTGAACGGACACGCCCACTTTTTGAATATAGTTCTAAAATATTTCTTCGTAAAATTAAAATCGCGATATTTCCATAATTGTATAAGTTATATAAATAAGATTTTACACACATATTAACCTTTTTAAACAAAACTAAACTGTAAAAAAATTTTGTGGATTTTGGTGAAGTAGGCGTGGCGCCTCCCACTTTTTAGCATAAAAGCTCTGCTATTTTCAAAAGCGATTGGTTGGAATTTCAAGAATGTATTTCAATGAAATTTTGTGAGATGCTTCCCAATAGTATGTAGTATACTCCTGCCAAAAATTACGCAAATCGAATAACAAACAAGCAAGATTTACGGGCAAGTAGTTAACACCCTACTGCCTTTTTTATACCTAGTAGTGCTTCGCACACAAGGTATATTAACTTCATTGGCCTAACGGTAGTATGTAACGGCATAAACGAATCGAGATAGATATTGACTTATATATATCAAAATGTTCAGGAGGAAAAGAGAAATTGATTGAGCCATGTCCGTCCGTCCGTCTGTCCGTCCGTCCGTCCGTCCGTCCGTCTGTGAACACGATAACTTGAGTAAATCTTGAGATATCTCAATGAAATTTAGTATGCAGGTTCCTTTTCACTTATCTCGGAGCGCTATTGAAAATAGGAAAAAACGGTTAAAAGCAACGCCCACTTTCAATATATATAATATTTTCGAAAATACAAAAAGAGTGATTATTCAGTACATAATACACCTATAAGGATAATATTTGGTGTGCACTTTAGCGTTAAGGCAAAAAATACATTTTTGAAGAAATTTTTAAAATGGGGCGTGGTACCGCCCACTTTTGATTAAGTCAAATTTGGAAATATTATTAATCATAAATCAAAAACCGCTCAAGATAGAAAAATAAAATTCAGCACACATATTTATATTAATACAGGCAATATTTCGAAAAAAAATTATCGAAATCGGGTTAGGTCCACGCCCAATTTTATACGAAAGATTTTGAAAAGGATCATAGATATATTGAATATGCTATAACTTTGCTTAAACTAGCTGTATATCATTTCTATTTCACCTCTAAAGTGTTCGTGGGCAAAGAAAGTCGAAAACACAAAATTTTTGGAAAATGGGCGTGGCCCCGCCCCTTTATGGGGGATTATTCCATGAAACTTTCCATGCCATAACTCCGGTAAAAATTGACTTATTGAAATTTAGAGAAAGTGTTCAACATATAAATCTAACTCTTTGCTGTAAAAATAAACAAAATCGGTGAACGGACACGCCCACTTTTTGAACACAGCTCTGAAAAATTTCTTCGTAAAATTAAAATCGCGATATTTCCATAACTGTATAAGTTATATATATAAGATTTTACACACTTAATAAGCTTTTTAAGAAAAACTAAACTGCAAACAAATTTTGTGGATTTTGTTGAAGTAGGCGTGGCGCCGCCCACTTTTCAGCAAAAAAGGTCTGTTATTTTCAAAAGCGATT
Organism: Sphenella marginata; assembly: GCA_951509765.1. Lineage (NCBI taxonomy): Eukaryota > Metazoa > Arthropoda > Insecta > Diptera > Tephritidae > Sphenella > Sphenella marginata. The sequence goes on from CATOCK010000063.1 coordinate 26,617, forward strand.
GCTTAAAATTTCAAGAAGGTATTTCAATGAAAGTTAGTGAGATGCTTCCCAATAGTATGTAGTATACTCCTGCCAAAAATTATGCAAATCGAATGACAAACAAGCAAGATTTACGGGAAAGTAGTTAACTCCCTATTGCCTTTTTATACCTAGTAGTGCTTCGCACACAAGGTATATTAACTTCATTCGGCTAACGGTAGTATGTAACGGCATAAACGAATCGAGATAGATATTGACTTATATATATCAAAATGTTCAGGAGGAAAAGAGAAATTGATTGAGCCATGTCCGTCCGTCCGTCCGTCCGTCCGTCCGTCCGTCCGTCCGTCCGTCCGTCTGTAAACACGATAACTTGAGTAAATCTTGAGATATCTCAATGAAACTTGGTATGCAGGTTCCTTTTTACTTATCTCTGAACGCTATTGAAAATAGGCAAAATCGGTTAAAAGCCACGCCCACTTTCTATATATATAATATTTTCGAAAATACAAAAAGAGTGATTATTCAGTACATAATACACCTATAAGGATAAAATTTGGTGTGTACCTTAGCGTTAAGGCAGAAAATAAATTTCTGAAGAAATTTTTAAAAAAGGGCGTGGCACCGCCCACTTTTGATTAAGTCAAATTTGGAAATATTATTAATCATAAATCAAAAACCGCTCAAGATAGGCAAATAAAATTCAGCACACATATTTCTATTAGTACAGGCAATATTTCGAAAAAAAATTAGCGAAATCGGATTAGGTCCAGGCCCAATTTTATACGAAAGATTTTGAAAAGGATCATGGATATATTGAATATGCTATAACTTTGCTTAAACTAGCTGTATATCATTTCTATTTCACCCCTAAAGTGTTCGTGGGCAAAGAAAGTCGAAAGCACCAAATTTTTGGAAAATGGGCGTGGCCCCGCCCCTTTATGGGGGATTATTCTACAAAACTTTCCATGCCATAACTCCGGTAAAAATTGACTTATTGAAACGATATTTAGAGAAAGTGTTCAACATATAAAGCTAACTCTTTGCTGAAAAAATTAACAAAATCGGTGAATGGACACGCCCACTTTTTGAACACAGTTCCAAAAAATTTCTTCGTAAAATTAAAATCGCGATATTTCCTCCGTTGTATAAGTTATATAAATAAGATTTTACACACATAACAAGCTTTTTCAGCAAAACAGAACTGTATAAAAATTTTGTGGATTTTTTTGAAGTAGGCGTGGCGCCGCCCTCTTTTTAGCATAAAAGGTCAGCTATTTTCAAAAGCAATTGCTTGAAATTTCAAGAAGGTATTTCAATGAAAGTTAGTGAGATGCTTCCCAATAGTATATTGTATACTCCTGCCAAAAATTACGCAAATCGGATAGCAAACACGCAAAATATACGGACAAGTAGTTAACACCCTACTGCCTTTTTTTAATTAATTTTTTTTATTTTCATACCTTTCATGAACATGGGGAAAGCTATTTATATTTTGTTATTTAGTGATAGTTTAATTTACCACTTACAATAGAAATGTTTTTATCGAAAACAATCAGTTGCCTTTATAACAAATTTTCAGGTATGTATTATAATAGACCTGAGTAAATTAGGATACCAAAACAGATCACTACTAGGTATTTAATGTTCGGTTACACCCGAACTTAGACTTCCTTACTAGTTTTAATTAATTTTTTTTATTTTCATACCTTTCATGAACATGGGGAAAGCTATTTATATTTTGTTATTTAGTGATAGTTTAATTTACCACTTACAATAGAAATGTTTTTATCGAAAACAATCAGTTGCCTTTATAACAAATTTTCAGGTATGTATTATAATAGACCTGAGTAAATTAGGATACCAAAACAGATCACTACTAGGTATTTAATGTTCGGTTACACCCGAACTTAGACTTCCTTACTAGTTTTAATTAATTTTTTTTATTTTCATACCTTTCATGAACATGGGGAAAGCTATTTATATTTTGTTATTTAGTGATAGTTTAATTTACCACTTACAATAGAAATGTTTTTATCGAAAACAATCAGTTGCCTTTATAACAAATTTTCAGGTATGTATTATAATAGACCTGAGTAAATTAGGATACCAAAACAGATCACTACTAGGTATTTAATGTTCGGTTACACCCGAACTTAGACTTCCTTACTAGTTTTTTTTTTAATTTAATTGCTTTGTGAAAAGCTTTTTTCGAGCTAATGGAAAGTAAAAACAAAATTGTCAAAATATTCAGAATATTTTTTGGTTTTCTCTATTTATGGATTTTTCTGCTGATTTTTTTTTATTTATGACCAACTTGTTCTTTGCGGTTTATATAGTTGCTAATTTTTTTTATACCTAGTAGTGCTTCGCACACAAGGTATATTAACTTCATTCGGCTAACGGTAGTATGTAACGGCATAAACGAATCGAGATAGATATTGACTTATATATATCAAAATGTTCAGGAGGAAAAGAGAAATTGATTGAGCCATGTCCGTCCGTCCGTCCGTCCGTCCGTCCGTCCGTCCGTCCGTCCGTCCGTCCGTCCGTCCGTCTGTAAACACGATAACTTGAGTAAATCTTGAGATATCTCAATGAAACTTGGTATGCAGGTTCCTTTTTACTTATCTCTGAACGCTATTGAAAATAGGCAAAATCGGTTAAAAGCCACGCCCACTTTCTATATATATAATATTTTCGAAAATACAAAAAGAGTGATTATTCAGTACATAATACACCTATAAGGATAAAATTTGGTGTGTACCTTAGCGTTAAGGCAGAAAATAAATTTCTGAAGAAATTTTTAAAAAAGGGCGTGGCACCGCCCACTTTTGATTAAGTCAAATTTGGAAATATTATTAATCATAAATCAAAAACCGCTCAAGATAGGCAAATAAAATTCAGCACACATATTTCTATTAGTACAGGCAATATTTCGAAAAAAAATTAGCGAAATCGGATTAGGTCCAGGCCCAATTTTATACGAAAGATTTTGAAAAGGATCATGGATATATTGAATATGCTATAACTTTGCTTAAACTAGCTGTATATCATTTCTATTTCACCCCTAAAGTGTTCGTGGGCAAAGAAAGTCGAAAGCACCAAATTTTTGGAAAATGGGCGTGGCCCCGCCCCTTTATGGGGGATTATTCTACAAAACTTTCCATGCCATAACTCCGGTAAAAATTGACTTATTGAAACGATATTTAGAGAAAGTGTTCAACATATAAAGCTAACTCTTTGCTGAAAAAATTAACAAAATCGGTGAATGGACACGCCCACTTTTTGAACACAGTTCCAAAAAATTTCTTCGTAAAATTAAAATCGCGATATTTCCTCCGTTGTATAAGTTATATAAATAAGATTTTACACACATAACAAGCTTTTTCAGCAAAACAGAACTGTATAAAAATTTTGTGGATTTTTTTGAAGTAGGCGTGGCGCCGCCCTCTTTTTAGCATAAAAGGTCAGCTATTTTCAAAAGCAATTGCTTGAAATTTCAAGAAGGTATTTCAATGAAAGTTAGTGAGATGCTTCCCAATAGTATATTGTATACTCCTGCCAAAAATTACGCAAATCGGATAGCAAACACGCAAAATATACGGACAAGTAGTTAACACCCTACTGCCTTTTTATACCTAGTAGTGCTTCGCACACAAGGTATATTAACTTCATTGGCCTAACGGTAGTATGTAACGGCATAAACGAATCGAGATAGATATTGACTTATATATATCAAAATGTTCAGGAGGAGAAGAGAAATTGATTGAGCCATGTCCGTCCGTCCGTCCGTCCGTCCGTCCGTCCGTCCGTCCGTCCGTCCGTCCGTCCGTCCGTCCGTCCGTCTGTGAACACGATAACTTGAGTAAATCTTGAGATATCTCAATGAAACTTTGTATGCAGGTTCCTTTTTACATATCTCTGAACGGTATTGAAAATAGGCAAAATCGGTTAAAAGCCACGCCCACTTTCTATATATATAATATTTTCGAAAATACAAAAAGAGTGATTATTCAGTACATAATACACCTATAAGGATAAAATTTGGTGTGTACCTTACCGTTAAAGCAAAAAATAAATTTGTGAAGAAATTTTTAAAAAAGGGCGTGGCACCGCCCACTTTTGATTAAGTCAAATTTGGAAATATTATTAATCATAAATCAAAAACCGCTCAAGATAGCAAAATAAAATTCAGCACACATATTTATATAAATACAGGCAATATTTCGAAAAAAAATTAGCGAAATCGGATTAGGTCCACGCCCAATTTTATACGAAAGATTTTGAAAAGGATCATGGATATATTGAATATGCTATAACTTTGCTTAAACTACCTGTATATCATTTCTATTTCACCTCTAAAGTGTTCGTGGGCAAAGAAAGTCGAAAGCACAAAATTTTTGGAAAATGGGCGTGGCCCCGCCCCTTTATGGGGGATTATTCCACAAAACTTTCCATGCCATAACTCCGGTAAAAATTGATTTATTAAAACGATATTTGAAGAAAGTGTTCAACATATAAAGCTAACTCTTTGCTGAAAAAATAAACAAAATCGGTGAACGGACACGCCCACTTTTTGAATATAGTTCTAAAATATTTCTTCGTAAAATTAAAATCGCGATATTTCCATAATTGTATAAGTTATATAAATAAGATTTTACACACATATTAACCTTTTTAAACAAAACTAAACTGTAAAAAAATTTTGTGGATTTTGGTGAAGTAGGCGTGGCGCCTCCCACTTTTTAGCATAAAAGCTCTGCTATTTTCAAAAGCGATTGGTTGGAATTTCAAGAATGTATTTCAATGAAATTTTGTGAGATGCTTCCCAATAGTATGTAGTATACTCCTGCCAAAAATTACGCAAATCGAATAACAAACAAGCAAGATTTACGGGCAAGTAGTTAACACCCTACTGCCTTTTTTATACCTAGTAGTGCTTCGCACACAAGGTATATTAACTTCATTGGCCTAACGGTAGTATGTAACGGCATAAACGAATCGAGATAGATATTGACTTATATATATCAAAATGTTCAGGAGGAAAAGAGAAATTGATTGAGCCATGTCCGTCCGTCCGTCTGTCCGTCCGTCCGTCCGTCCGTCCGTCTGTGAACACGATAACTTGAGTAAATCTTGAGATATCTCAATGAAATTTAGTATGCAGGTTCCTTTTCACTTATCTCGGAGCGCTATTGAAAATAGGAAAAAACGGTTAAAAGCAACGCCCACTTTCAATATATATAATATTTTCGAAAATACAAAAAGAGTGATTATTCAGTACATAATACACCTATAAGGATAATATTTGGTGTGCACTTTAGCGTTAAGGCAAAAAATACATTTTTGAAGAAATTTTTAAAATGGGGCGTGGTACCGCCCACTTTTGATTAAGTCAAATTTGGAAATATTATTAATCATAAATCAAAAACCGCTCAAGATAGAAAAATAAAATTCAGCACACATATTTATATTAATACAGGCAATATTTCGAAAAAAAATTATCGAAATCGGGTTAGGTCCACGCCCAATTTTATACGAAAGATTTTGAAAAGGATCATAGATATATTGAATATGCTATAACTTTGCTTAAACTAGCTGTATATCATTTCTATTTCACCTCTAAAGTGTTCGTGGGCAAAGAAAGTCGAAAACACAAAATTTTTGGAAAATGGGCGTGGCCCCGCCCCTTTATGGGGGATTATTCCATGAAACTTTCCATGCCATAACTCCGGTAAAAATTGACTTATTGAAATTTAGAGAAAGTGTTCAACATATAAATCTAACTCTTTGCTGTAAAAATAAACAAAATCGGTGAACGGACACGCCCACTTTTTGAACACAGCTCTGAAAAATTTCTTCGTAAAATTAAAATCGCGATATTTCCATAACTGTATAAGTTATATATATAAGATTTTACACACTTAATAAGCTTTTTAAGAAAAACTAAACTGCAAACAAATTTTGTGGATTTTGTTGAAGTAGGCGTGGCGCCGCCCACTTTTCAGCAAAAAAGGTCTGTTATTTTCAAAAGCGATTGCTTAAAATTTCAAGAAGGTATTTCAATGAAAGTTAGTGAGATGCTTCCCAATAGTATGTAGTATACTCCTGCCAAAAATTATGCAAATCGAATGACAAACAAGCAAGATTTACGGGAAAGTAGTTAACTCCCTATTGCCTTTTTATACCTAGTAGTGCTTCGCACACAAGGTATATTAACTTCATTCGGCTAACGGTAGTATGTAACGGCATAAACGAATCGAGATAGATATTGACTTATATATATCAAAATGTTCAGGAGGAAAAGAGAAATTGATTGAGCCATGTCCGTCCGTCCGTCCGTCCGTCCGTCCGTCCGTCCGTCCGTCCGTCCGTCTGTAAACACGATAACTTGAGTAAATCTTGAGATATCTCAATGAAACTTGGTATGCAGGTTCCTTTTTACTTATCTCTGAACGCTATTGAAAATAGGCAAAATCGGTTAAAAGCCACGCCCACTTTCTATATATATAATATTTTCGAAAATACAAAAAGAGTGATTATTCAGTACATAATACACCTATAAGGATAAAATTTGGTGTGTACCTTAGCGTTAAGGCAGAAAATAAATTTCTGAAGAAATTTTTAAAAAAGGGCGTGGCACCGCCCACTTTTGATTAAGTCAAATTTGGAAATATTATTAATCATAAATCAAAAACCGCTCAAGATAGGCAAATAAAATTCAGCACACATATTTCTATTAGTACAGGCAATATTTCGAAAAAAAATTAGCGAAATCGGATTAGGTCCAGGCCCAATTTTATACGAAAGATTTTGAAAAGGATCATGGATATATTGAATATGCTATAACTTTGCTTAAACTAGCTGTATATCATTTCTATTTCACCCCTAAAGTGTTCGTGGGCAAAGAAAGTCGAAAGCACCAAATTTTTGGAAAATGGGCGTGGCCCCGCCCCTTTATGGGGGATTATTCTACAAAACTTTCCATGCCATAACTCCGGTAAAAATTGACTTATTGAAACGATATTTAGAGAAAGTGTTCAACATATAAAGCTAACTCTTTGCTGAAAAAATTAACAAAATCGGTGAATGGACACGCCCACTTTTTGAACACAGTTCCAAAAAATTTCTTCGTAAAATTAAAATCGCGATATTTCCTCCGTTGTATAAGTTATATAAATAAGATTTTACACACATAACAAGCTTTTTCAGCAAAACAGAACTGTATAAAAATTTTGTGGATTTTTTTGAAGTAGGCGTGGCGCCGCCCTCTTTTTAGCATAAAAGGTCAGCTATTTTCAAAAGCAATTGCTTGAAATTTCAAGAAGGTATTTCAATGAAAGTTAGTGAGATGCTTCCCAATAGTATATTGTATACTCCTGCCAAAAATTACGCAAATCGGATAGCAAACACGCAAAATATACGGACAAGTAGTTAACACCCTACTGCCTTTTTATACCTAGTAGTGCTTCGCACACAAGGTATATTAACTTCATTGGCCTAACGGTAGTATGTAACGGCATAAACGAATCGAGATAGATATTGACTTATATATATCAAAATGTTCAGGAGGAGAAGAGAAATTGATTGAGCCATGTCCGTCCGTCCGTCCGTCCGTCCGTCCGTCCGTCCGTCCGTCCGTCCGTCCGTCCGTCCGTCCGTCCGTCTGTGAACACGATAACTTGAGTAAATCTTGAGATATCTCAATGAAACTTTGTATGCAGGTTCCTTTTTACATATCTCTGAACGGTATTGAAAATAGGCAAAATCGGTTAAAAGCCACGCCCACTTTCTATATATATAATATTTTCGAAAATACAAAAAGAGTGATTATTCAGTACATAATACACCTATAAGGATAAAATTTGGTGTGTACCTTACCGTTAAAGCAAAAAATAAATTTGTGAAGAAATTTTTAAAAAAGGGCGTGGCACCGCCCACTTTTGATTAAGTCAAATTTGGAAATATTATTAATCATAAATCAAAAACCGCTCAAGATAGCAAAATAAAATTCAGCACACATATTTATATAAATACAGGCAATATTTCGAAAAAAAATTAGCGAAATCGGATTAGGTCCACGCCCAATTTTATACGAAAGATTTTGAAAAGGATCATGGATATATTGAATATGCTATAACTTTGCTTAAACTACCTGTATATCATTTCTATTTCACCTCTAAAGTGTTCGTGGGCAAAGAAAGTCGAAAGCACAAAATTTTTGGAAAATGGGCGTGGCCCCGCCCCTTTATGGGGGATTATTCCACAAAACTTTCCATGCCATAACTCCGGTAAAAATTGATTTATTAAAACGATATTTGAAGAAAGTGTTCAACATATAAAGCTAACTCTTTGCTGAAAAAATAAACAAAATCGGTGAACGGACACGCCCACTTTTTGAATATAGTTCTAAAATATTTCTTCGTAAAATTAAAATCGCGATATTTCCATAATTGTATAAGTTATATAAATAAGATTTTACACACATATTAACCTTTTTAAACAAAACTAAACTGTAAAAAAATTTTGTGGATTTTGGTGAAGTAGGCGTGGCGCCTCCCACTTTTTAGCATAAAAGCTCTGCTATTTTCAAAAGCGATTGGTTGGAATTTCAAGAATGTATTTCAATGAAATTTTGTGAGATGCTTCCCAATAGTATGTAGTATACTCCTGCCAAAAATTACGCAAATCGAATAACAAACAAGCAAGATTTACGGGCAAGTAGTTAACACCCTACTGCCTTTTTTATACCTAGTAGTGCTTCGCACACAAGGTATATTAACTTCATTGGCCTAACGGTAGTATGTAACGGCATAAACGAATCGAGATAGATATTGACTTATATATATCAAAATGTTCAGGAGGAAAAGAGAAATTGATTGAGCCATGTCCGTCCGTCCGTCTGTCCGTCCGTCCGTCCGTCCGTCCGTCTGTGAACACGATAACTTGAGTAAATCTTGAGATATCTCAATGAAATTTAGTATGCAGGTTCCTTTTCACTTATCTCGGAGCGCTATTGAAAATAGGAAAAAACGGTTAAAAGCAACGCCCACTTTCAATATATATAATATTTTCGAAAATACAAAAAGAGTGATTATTCAGTACATAATACACCTATAAGGATAATATTTGGTGTGCACTTTAGCGTTAAGGCAAAAAATACATTTTTGAAGAAATTTTTAAAATGGGGCGTGGTACCGCCCACTTTTGATTAAGTCAAATTTGGAAATATTATTAATCATAAATCAAAAACCGCTCAAGATAGAAAAATAAAATTCAGCACACATATTTATATTAATACAGGCAATATTTCGAAAAAAAATTATCGAAATCGGGTTAGGTCCACGCCCAATTTTATACGAAAGATTTTGAAAAGGATCATAGATATATTGAATATGCTATAACTTTGCTTAAACTAGCTGTATATCATTTCTATTTCACCTCTAAAGTGTTCGTGGGCAAAGAAAGTCGAAAACACAAAATTTTTGGAAAATGGGCGTGGCCCCGCCCCTTTATGGGGGATTATTCCATGAAACTTTCCATGCCATAACTCCGGTAAAAATTGACTTATTGAAATTTAGAGAAAGTGTTCAACATATAAATCTAACTCTTTGCTGTAAAAATAAACAAAATCGGTGAACGGACACGCCCACTTTTTGAACACAGCTCTGAAAAATTTCTTCGTAAAATTAAAATCGCGATATTTCCATAACTGTATAAGTTATATATATAAGATTTTACACACTTAATAAGCTTTTTAAGAAAAACTAAACTGCAAACAAATTTTGTGGATTTTGTTGAAGTAGGCGTGGCGCCGCCCACTTTTCAGCAAAAAAGGTCTGTTATTTTCAAAAGCGATTGCTTGAAATTTCAAGAAGGTATTTCAATGAAAGTTAGTGAGATGCTTCCCAATAGTATGTAGTATACTCCTGCCAAAAATTATGCAAATCGAATGACAAACAAGCAAGATTTACGGGAAAGTAGTTAACTCCCTATTGCCTTTTTATACCTAGTAGTGCTTCGCACACAAGGTATATTAACTTCATTCGGCTAACGGTAGTATGTAACGGCATAAACGAATCGAGATAGATATTGACTTATATATATCAAAATGTTCAGGAGGAAAAGAGAAATTGATTGAGCCATGTCCGTCCGTCCGTCCGTCCGTCCGTCCGTCCGTCCGTCCGTCCGTCCGTCCGTCCGTCCGTCTGTAAACACGATAACTTGAGTAAATCTTGAGATATCTCAATGAAACTTGGTATGCAGGTTCCTTTTTACTTATCTCTGAACGCTATTGAAAATAGGCAAAATCGGTTAAAAGCCACGCCCACTTTCTATATATATAATATTTTCGAAAATACAAAAAGAGTGATTATTCAGTACATAATACACCTATAAGGATAAAATTTGGTGTGTACCTTAGCGTTAAGGCAGAAAATAAATTTCTGAAGAAATTTTTAAAAAAGGGCGTGGCACCGCCCACTTTTGATTAAGTCAAATTTGGAAATATTATTAATCATAAATCAAAAACCGCTCAAGATAGGCAAATAAAATTCAGCACACATATTTCTATTAGTACAGGCAATAATTAGCGAAATCGGATTAGGTCCAGGCACAATTTTATACGAAAGATTTTGAAAAGGATCATGGATATATTGAATATGCTATAACTTTGCTTAAACTAGCTGTATATCATTTCTATTTCACCCCTAAAGTGTTCGTGGGCAAAGAAAGTCGAAAGCACCAAATTTTTGGAAAATGGGCGTGGCCCCGCCCCTTTATGGGGGATTATTCTACAAAACTTTCCATGCCATAACTCCGGTAAAAATTGACTTATTGAAACGATATTTAGAGAAAGTGTTCAACATATAAAGCTAACTCTTTGCTGAAAAAATTAACAAAATCGGTGAATGGACACGCCCACTTTTTGAACACAGTTCCAAAAAATTTCTTCGTAAAATTAAAATCGCGATATTTCCTCCGTTGTATAAGTTATATAAATAAGATTTTACACACATAACAAGCTTTTTCAGCAAAACAGAACTGTATAAAAATTTTGTGGATTTTTTTGAAGTAGGCGTGGCGCCGCCCTCTTTTTAGCATAAAAGGTCAGCTATTTTCAAAAGCAATTGCTTGAAATTTCAAGAAGGTATTTCAATGAAAGTTAGTGAGATGCTTCCCAATAGTATATTGTATACTCCTGCCAAAAATTACGCAAATCGGATAGCAAACACGCAAAATATACGGACAAGTAGTTAACACCCTACTGCCTTTTTATACCTAGTAGTGCTTCGCACACAAGGTATATTAACTTCATTGGCCTAACGGTAGTATGTAACGGCATAAACGAATCGAGATAGATATTGACTTATATATATCAAAATGTTCAGGAGGAGAAGAGAAATTGATTGAGCCATGTCCGTCCGTCCGTCCGTCCGTCCGTCCGTCCGTCCGTCCGTCCGTCCGTCCGTCCGTCCGTCCGTCCGTCTGTGAACACGATAACTTGAGTAAATCTTGAGATATCTCAATGAAACTTTGTATGCAGGTTCCTTTTTACATATCTCTGAACGGTATTGAAAATAGGCAAAATCGGTTAAAAGCCACGCCCACTTTCTATATATATAATATTTTCGAAAATACAAAAAGAGTGATTATTCAGTACATAATACACCTATAAGGATAAAATTTGGTGTGTACCTTACCGTTAAAGCAAAAAATAAATTTGTGAAGAAATTTTTAAAAAAGGGCGTGGCACCGCCCACTTTTGATTAAGTCAAATTTGGAAATATTATTAATCATAAATCAAAAACCGCTCAAGATAGCAAAATAAAATTCAGCACACATATTTATATAAATACAGGCAATATTTCGAAAAAAAATTAGCGAAATCGGATTAGGTCCACGCCCAATTTTATACGAAAGATTTTGAAAAGGATCATGGATATATTGAATATGCTATAACTTTGCTTAAACTACCTGTATATCATTTCTATTTCACCTCTAAAGTGTTCGTGGGCAAAGAAAGTCGAAAGCACAAAATTTTTGGAAAATGGGCGTGGCCCCGCCCCTTTATGGGGGATTATTCCACAAAACTTTCCATGCCATAACTCCGGTAAAAATTGATTTATTAAAACGATATTTGAAGAAAGTGTTCAACATATAAAGCTAACTCTTTGCTGAAAAAATAAACAAAATCGGTGAACGGACACGCCCACTTTTTGAATATAGTTCTAAAATATTTCTTCGTAAAATTAAAATCGCGATATTTCCATAATTGTATAAGTTATATAAATAAGATTTTACACACATATTAACCTTTTTAAACAAAACTAAACTGTAAAAAAATTTTGTGGATTTTGGTGAAGTAGGCGTGGCGCCTCCCACTTTTTAGCATAAAAGCTCTGCTATTTTCAAAAGCGATTGGTTGGAATTTCAAGAATGTATTTCAATGAAATTTTGTGAGATGCTTCCCAATAGTATGTAGTATACTCCTGCCAAAAATTACGCAAATCGAATAACAAACAAGCAAGATTTACGGGCAAGTAGTTAACACCCTACTGCCTTTTTTATACCTAGTAGTGCTTCGCACACAAGGTATATTAACTTCATTGGCCTAACGGTAGTATGTAACGGCATAAACGAATCGAGATAGATATTGACTTATATATATCAAAATGTTCAGGAGGAAAAGAGAAATTGATTGAGCCATGTCCGTCCGTCCGTCTGTCCGTCCGTCCGTCCGTCCGTCCGTCTGTGAACACGATAACTTGAGTAAATCTTGAGATATCTCAATGAAATTTAGTATGCAGGTTCCTTTTCACTTATCTCGGAGCGCTATTGAAAATAGGAAAAAACGGTTAAAAGCAACGCCCACTTTCAATATATATAATATTTTCGAAAATACAAAAAGAGTGATTATTCAGTACATAATACACCTATAAGGATAATATTTGGTGTGCACTTTAGCGTTAAGGCAAAAAATACATTTTTGAAGAAATTTTTAAAATGGGGCGTGGTACCGCCCACTTTTGATTAAGTCAAATTTGGAAATATTATTAATCATAAATCAAAAACCGCTCAAGATAGAAAAATAAAATTCAGCACACATATTTATATTAATACAGGCAATATTTCGAAAAAAAATTATCGAAATCGGGTTAGGTCCACGCCCAATTTTATACGAAAGATTTTGAAAAGGATCATAGATATATTGAATATGCTATAACTTTGCTTAAACTAGCTGTATATCATTTCTATTTCACCTCTAAAGTGTTCGTGGGCAAAGAAAGTCGAAAACACAAAATTTTTGGAAAATGGGCGTGGCCCCGCCCCTTTATGGGGGATTATTCCATGAAACTTTCCATGCCATAACTCCGGTAAAAATTGACTTATTGAAATTTAGAGAAAGTGTTCAACATATAAATCTAACTCTTTGCTGTAAAAATAAACAAAATCGGTGAACGGACACGCCCACTTTTTGAACACAGCTCTGAAAAATTTCTTCGTAAAATTAAAATCGCGATATTTCCATAACTGTATAAGTTATATATATAAGATTTTACACACTTAATAAGCTTTTTAAGAAAAACTAAACTGCAAACAAATTTTGTGGATTTTGTTGAAGTAGGCGTGGCGCCGCCCACTTTTCAGCAAAAAAGGTCTGTTATTTTCAAAAGCGATTGCTTAAAATTTCAAGAAGGTATTTCAATGAAAGTTAGTGAGATGCTTCCCAATAGTATGTAGTATACTCCTGCCAAAAATTATGCAAATCGAATGACAAACAAGCAAGATTTACGGGAAAGTAGTTAACTCCCTATTGCCTTTTTATACCTAGTAGTGCTTCGCACACAAGGTATATTAACTTCATTCGGCTAACGGTAGTATGTAACGGCATAAACGAATCGAGATAGATATTGACTTATATATATCAAAATGTTCAGGAGGAAAAGAGAAATTGATTGAGCCATGTCCGTCCGTCCGTCCGTCCGTCCGTCCGTCCGTCCGTCCGTCCGTCCGTCTGTAAACACGATAACTTGAGTAAATCTTGAGATATCTCAATGAAACTTGGTATGCAGGTTCCTTTTTACTTATCTCTGAACGCTATTGAAAATAGGCAAAATCGGTTAAAAGCCACGCCCACTTTCTATATATATAATATTTTCGAAAATACAAAAAGAGTGATTATTCAGTACATAATACACCTATAAGGATAAAATTTGGTGTGTACCTTAGCGTTAAGGCAGAAAATAAATTTCTGAAGAAATTTTTAAAAAAGGGCGTGGCACCGCCCACTTTTGATTAAGTCAAATTTGGAAATATTATTAATCATAAATCAAAAACCGCTCAAGATAGGCAAATAAAATTCAGCACACATATTTCTATTAGTACAGGCAATATTTCGAAAAAAAATTAGCGAAATCGGATTAGGTCCAGGCCCAATTTTATACGAAAGATTTTGAAAAGGATCATGGATATATTGAATATGCTATAACTTTGCTTAAACTAGCTGTATATCATTTCTATTTCACCCCTAAAGTGTTCGTGGGCAAAGAAAGTCGAAAGCACCAAATTTTTGGAAAATGGGCGTGGCCCCGCCCCTTTATGGGGGATTATTCTACAAAACTTTCCATGCCATAACTCCGGTAAAAATTGACTTATTGAAACGATATTTAGAGAAAGTGTTCAACATATAAAGCTAACTCTTTGCTGAAAAAATTAACAAAATCGGTGAATGGACACGCCCACTTTTTGAACACAGTTCCAAAAAATTTCTTCGTAAAATTAAAATCGCGATATTTCCTCCGTTGTATAAGTTATATAAATAAGATTTTACACACATAACAAGCTTTTTCAGCAAAACAGAACTGTATAAAAATTTTGTGGATTTTTTTGAAGTAGGCGTGGCGCCGCCCTCTTTTTAGCATAAAAGGTCAGCTATTTTCAAAAGCAATTGCTTGAAATTTCAAGAAGGTATTTCAATGAAAGTTAGTGAGATGCTTCCCAATAGTATATTGTATACTCCTGCCAAAAATTACGCAAATCGGATAGCAAACACGCAAAATATACGGACAAGTAGTTAACACCCTACTGCCTTTTTTTAATTAATTTTTTTTATTTTCATACCTTTCATGAACATGGGGAAAGCTATTTATATTTTGTTATTTAGTGATAGTTTAATTTACCACTTACAATAGAAATGTTTTTATCGAAAACAATCAGTTGCCTTTATAACAAATTTTCAGGTATGTATTATAATAGACCTGAGTAAATTAGGATACCAAAACAGATCACTACTAGGTATTTAATGTTCGGTTACACCCGAACTTAGACTTCCTTACTAGTTTTAATTAATTTTTTTTATTTTCATACCTTTCATGAACATGGGGAAAGCTATTTATATTTTGTTATTTAGTGATAGTTTAATTTACCACTTACAATAGAAATGTTTTTATCGAAAACAATCAGTTGCCTTTATAACAAATTTTCAGGTATGTATTATAATAGACCTGAGTAAATTAGGATACCAAAACAGATCACTACTAGGTATTTAATGTTCGGTTACACCCGAACTTAGACTTCCTTACTAGTTTTTTTTCAGTTTCTTCACTCTCTGAACTTAAGCCGCTGTGCATCTTGTCTTAGCCATCTGATATGCGATTTA
>CATOCK010000064.1:0-21845 GCA_951509765.1 Sphenella marginata
GACAAATTGCATATTTCCCGGCGAATGCGATTACAGGTTGAGTAACGGTGACGGTGACATCAAAATATAATACAAAATACATATGAAAGCAAATCGACATGAACGCCAGCGAAAGTAGCAACATAATCATGATTTGTTGGTGTTTGTGGGTTGTGTGTACGATGGCTTCTAGCAAAGTCAACAGCCAGACATTTAACGAGACGAAGGATGAAAGTTGGTGTAAATACTTAGACATACATTAGACTGGGTGTTATTTTTGAAATTCAAGTCTTTTTTTTTTGAGATTGGCGAAAAAGATTTTTGTTTATTTTTTGGTTTTTTTTTTTTTTTAAGTCAAATTCCATCAAAAAGGAGTTCCAAATAAAAATATTTTTTATATTCCTTTAGAGTAGTTTTGCTGTAAAAATCGTATTAAAGACTAAGCCCGTGATTTTATTTTGGAAGCTCTTTAAAGTTTTATTGTTTTAAATATTCTTAATTGATTATGTGATATTTTAGTTACAATAAAGATAGAAAATTAAGTGCAACCCGAAATTTCTTTTGTTGTAGTTGCGTTTTTGAAACTACTATAGTTGTCAATCAGATAAATTTTGCGATGTTCTATCAACCTTTAGGCTATCAGAACGATGGATTTCGTCACGCTGTAGAAGTTAAGCTAGATTTAACATTGCTCATGATGGACTTTTTTAATGACCATTGTTATTTTTTTAATTTAAATATTCCTTCTCTATTCTGAAAAATAATTATAAACAAAAATATTTTTATGAAAAAACGTTTTTTATGTCCTTGAACTCAGTCATTTTCGGTAAAAAAATTCTTTTGTTTTCAGCACAGTCTAATATTCATATAGATGTGTACACACATATACCGTATTATAAAATGAAACCTACAAAATAAATATAAGGATACATTTTACAAAGTATTGAAAGAAGAGCAAATGTATCCTGACACTCGAGCTGGCGTAGTCATCAATTTTCTTTCGACTTAAAATATATGAAACCAGGTGATTTTAAGGTACAAAAAAATAAATATTTAAATACACATACATGTGAGTGAACACATATACATGCATATGCTGAACAAATAAGATGAGAGTCGAAGCGCTTGAAAGTAAACAGTGAAAGTCTGTATGCTCAGCTCGTAGAAATTCAAATTTATAAAGATGAAAAATAACACTTGAGGGGGTACACTAATATTGAAGGCAATAAGCGCAATTGTGCCACTAACTTGATAATACCAGCTGGAAAAGTGGCAGAAATGGTTGGATTGCGCGTCTCGAAACTGGCTCTGTATGATAACCAGAAAAATGGCAGAAAGTAAATTAATCACTTAAGTGACGGATGAAAATATTTTCAATCCAGTGGGTTCAATACCGTGAATAAGTTTAAGGCGGCGAAGATTAAACGCAATGAAAGTAAAGAATATAAAAATGAGAAGCGAAAGATATTTAACAGTCACAGCTCTTGGTAGGGTTTGAAAGGAAATGTAGTTCCAATGAGAGAACATTATGATTTAAACAGACAAATGGAAAAAGGGGCAAAGGACAAACTTGTTTTGATCGAACTTTCTTTGACAAAAAGAACTGGCTGTTTATACTCGAAAGGTAACTGAAAAGTAAATTTCAGGCTCAGTCCAACATTTCTGTTCTCACATACGACTTAGGTTCATTTTTTACAGATAAATTCCAGCGAAAACACTCAATGAATTCCATTTATTGTACATTCAATTGTCGTGCGCTTCCACAGTCAAACGAAGAAGAAACTTCATTACAACTAATCTTAGATCAAGGAAGCAAATTAAAACAGAGAAACGCGAAAAATAAGTAGCTTCATATTTATGTACATATACGAGGAAATCTATTGTGCAATACAAATTGTGCAATACAAATTGTGCATTACAAATTGTGCAATAAAAATCATGCAATTCTTAAAAATCAACATATACGACCTAATAAAAATGCTGCTGAATTACTATGATACCCCTGCCACAAACTCATTGATCTATTTATGCACTCAATTCATGTGGAAAGTGACTGTAAATTTTACAAAATGGAAGGTATGCTGTTTTGCAAGCTGCTTTTCAAGTATTTGTGCTTTGCAGAAAAATCAGACGAGACTTTATCCTGGCGATGCAACAATTTATTGAGCGGGTAGATGCTGTTATGGAAAGCTATTAGTGATACAGGTACACAGGTACCAACATAAATATGAACATAGCCAGCTATTTTTTTTATCTAGAAATGTAACGCTTTTAGATATGTGTACTAGGGAAGGTCTCCCTAACTCGTTCTTTTTCAAAATTCAAATATACCAGAAATACAACTTTGACTTGAAATTATTGACAACCCTAAAGCGTACATAAATACCAATGTTGTTATGCACATGGGTTGACTTCTTTAAGTAGATTGTCAAAGGGTACTCATAGATAACTATGCGCACTCATCTTCATAGTGGTGAAGAAGAATTTTACTTTGAAAAGTGCAGGTTTGAAAGCCGATTGCAAGATCTGCTAGTTGACTTCAATATTTAATACTCTACAATTGAAGCTAGGAAATATATTTAGAAAGTAGTAAACAGGGTACTATAGAATTGTTGAAAGCCTTTGTGATATTAAGTACAATGCGATTTGGCACAATTAAAATATTCAAAATTTAAAGTATTAATATCAATTTGCTAATTATCGATTATTTTTCTTAGTAATGATTGCTGGCTTTTAGGATAAAAATTTTTTTTCAAGAAATTTAAATTGTGGTTTTCCTCATTTTTTGACAAAAATTTGAGATATGAAATTTAATAAAAATAAAAAATTTATCAAAATAAAGACATTTTAGTATATAGATACATTAGATATATTAAATAGACCTTTCTAAAAAAAGTTTTTTAGCAACTAAATTTGCGTAATTTTTTTAATTTTTTTTTAATGTTTTAACATTAGTATTTATCTAAATATTTAAAAGAAAAAAAAATACTTTTAGTTCAGATTTTGATGCAATTTTGCATACAGATACATTTTCTCTATGCAACCATAATCTTATTTTTAGACATTTTTTTGATAATTGCGGGCGTGTAAAAACATTATATTATACCAAAAAAAAAATTTTAATAAACAGGGTTAGAACTTTAAAAGTCAATTGTTTAAAAAAAAATTGTATATATATGTTTTTTTTAAATTTTTCAAACATGTAGTTTATTAAAAAAAAAAACAAAAATTAATTAAAATGATGACATATTGGTATTTAAATATGTTACATTGTATTAAATACACGTTTCTGATAAAAGCTTTTTTTTTGGAAATTTTTTTTAAATATCTATTTATCTATATATATAAAATTCAAATTATGTAAATAGGTATAGATCGACTTGCGTCCTAAACTTATAAACCGATCGTAACCAAATTTTACACACCCACTGTACATCTTCCAGGGATGGTCACAGGCTAAAAAATATTTTGATATATATAGGGGGCGTGGCACCTCCCATACAAATGGAATTTTCCATTGTCCGTATCTCTGGAAGTATTTATGTTAAACCATTGAACCTCGGTAAGGGGTTATATGGGATCGATCCCTACCACCTCCAAAAAAACTGGGGATAACGACAAAGTGGGCGTGGCACCTCCCATACGAATGAAATACTTCTTATTCGATATCTCTGGAAGTATTTAGGTTATACCACTGAAATTTGGTGAGAGATTATATGAGATCGATCCCTACCACCTCAAAAAAAACTGGGGATAACGAAAAAGGGGGCGTGGCACCTCCCATACCAATGAAATACTTCTTAGTCGATATCTCTGGAAGTATTTTTGTTAGATCATTGAAACTCGGTAAGGGGTTATATGGGATCGATCCCTATCACCTTCAAAAAAACTGGGGATAACGACAAAGTGGGCGTGGCACCTCCCATACGAATGCAATACTTCTTAGTCGATATCTCTGGAAGTATTTAGGTTAGACCACTGAAATTTGGTGAGATATTATATGAGATCGATCCCTACCACCTACAAAAAAAACTGGAAATAACGAAAAAGGGGGCGTGGCACCTCCCATACCAATGAAATACTTCTTAGTCGATATCTCTGGAAGTATTTTCGTTAGATCATTGAAACTCGGTAAGGGGTTATATGGGATCGATCCCTACCACCTCCAAAAAAACTGGGGATAACGACAAAGTGGGCGTGGCACCTCCCATACGAATGAAATACTTCTTAGTCGATATCTCTGGAAGTATTTAGGTTAGACCACTGAAATTTGGTGAGAGATTATATGAGATCGATCCCTACCACCTCCAAAAACAACTGGGTATAACGAAAAAGTGGGCGTGGCACCTCCCATACGAATGAAATACTTCTTAGTCGATATCTCTTGAACTATTTAGGTTAGACCACTTAAATTTGGTGAGAGATTATATGAGATCGATCCCTTCCACCTCCAAAAAAACTGGGTATAACGAAAAAGTGGGCGTGGCACCTCCCATACAAATGGAATTTTTCATAGTCCGTATCTCTGGAAGTATTCGGGTTACACCACTGAAATTTGGTGAGGGGTTATACGAGATCGATCCCTACCACCTCCAAAAAAATTGGGGTTAACGAAAGGGGGGGCGTGGCACCTCCCATACTAATTTTTCAAGCTAAATATCTCCAAAAGTATTTAAGGCAGGAACCTGGAAATTGGTATAGAGCTAAATGATATCAAAACAATTTTTCCGCATAAAAGTAGGGTTATCGTAAAAGCGTTTAAAGTTAGGACCTGAAAATTGATCAGGAGATCAATGATATCAATAGCTCTATGTGGCGTGTTCCCGTGTAGGAAAATTTTTTTCGCTATTTACTTACGCTCCGGGACAGAAAACTAAAATTTTGTGTATCGTGTAGCCTTAAACGGAATACTAAAATTTTATATTTTTGAAGTTGTATGCACAATGAAGTAGTGAAAAATTAATAAAAAAATCTATTATGGGAAGAACGAAGTTTGCCGGGTCAGCTATATTATATAGATATGAAATCTTAAAGTATATTATTGATTTTGAAAGGCCCCCTAACTACTTACATCCCGAGCAACGCCGGGTACCCTGCTATATTATATAAATATGAAATCTTAAAGTATATTATTGATTTTGAAAGGCCCCCTAACTACTTACATCCCGAGCAACGCCGGGTACCCTGCTAGTGTATGTATATATTTAAAAGAAAAAAATAATTTTAGTTCATAGATTCATGTGTTATACATATTAATCAATTATATTTTTTCAAGCATTTAGTATGTATATTGGGTCAATTGGACCCACTCATGAAAACTTCTCCATAACTAGATAATATCTGCTAGGCAATCCATTGAAAAAATATCTACTTTAAATTGAATTTCAATAAAGCTAAACTATATTAAAACACATTAATAACCTGAATTAACCCTTTCAAATTTGCAGTTGCTTAACATTTTATGAAACCACTTTATATAATTTAATATAATTTTTATTGCTTGCCGCGCTCGCTTGAGTACTAAAAAATTGCAAAGTTGACATTTTATTGCAGTTTCTAAAAGCACACAAGCGTTCATACAGAAGAATAATTCCGAAAAACAAATAGTAACACTTTTTAGTTCATTTTCATATTACTTTGAAACTTTTGATTACTCATTTTAAGCGAACATGTTATAGTTGTAGTTTTATGATAAGTCGTTAGCAAATGTTGTAAGCGGCAGCTGCCAACTTTTAGTTGAAAAGCGAATCAAGTAGGACAAAGTCTTCCAAAATAAAACAAAATAAAATACAAAATATGAAACCTCTTAACGGCGCACAAGAATGCGTTTAAATAAAACAACAACTATTTTACATAATTTGTACAAAAAGTTCTCATGTAAGTTATGTATGTATGTAAGCTCTCACACTACATGAAAGCTCTCACAAACATGTATATAAAGTTACAAACATGTTTATGCAAGTGTGTGTGAGGAATGTCAGTGACATTAAAGCATGCCTGCATTATTTATATTTTTCTTTTCGACTATGCAAATATTTACCTGCATACACTTCAATTTATTTATTCATAATTTCCATTAATTTTGTGCTTCGCCTACCGTTTATTTTCCCTTCTCTCATATTTGCTGTAGTCAACATAATTTTTTTACCACTTCTTCTGTTGTTCTCAAATATTTGCTATGAAGTCAACGGCGAAATTTAATTAGCTTAATTGAATTCACTTCAATTGTAATAATTAATATAAACTTAAACAAAATTATTTATGGAATATTTTCGTTCAAAGTGTCACTAAGGGCAAAACTGCTTTGGGGGGCGTTTATATTTTTAAATGATAGTGCTGGTGATAGTGATCGTGATAGTGATAGTGATAGTGATAGTGATAGTGATAGTGATAGTGATAGTGATAGTGATAGTGATATTGATAGTGATAGTGATAGTGATAGTGATAGTAATAGTGATAGTGATAGTGATAGTGATAGTGATAGTGATAGTGATAGTGATAGTGGTAGTGATAGTGATAGTGATAGCGATAGCGATAGTGCTAGTGATAGTGATAGTGATAGTGATAGTGATAGTGATAGTGATAGTGATAGTGATAGTGATAGTGATAGTGATAGTGATAGCGATAGCGATAGTGCTAGTGATAGTGATAGTGATAGTGATAGTGATAGTGATAGTGATAGTGATAGTGATAGTGATAGTGATAGTGATAGTGATAGTGATAGTGATAGTGATAGTGATAGTGATAGTGATAGTGATAGTGATAGTGATAGTGATAGTGATAGTGATAGTGCTAGTGATAGTGATAGTGATAGTGATAGTGATAGTGATAGTGATAGTGATAGTGATAGTGATAGTGATAGTGATAGTGATAGTGATAGTGATAGCGATAGCGATAGTGCTAGTGATAGTGATAGTGATAGTGATAGTGATAGTGATAGTGATAGTGATAGTGATAGTGATAGTGATAGTGATAGTGATAGTGATAGTGATAGTGATAGTGACCTATATGTGGAAATTCTAAAATCTCTCATTAAGAATTTTCCCCTTCTCTATGCCTTCAATACAAACATAAAAAACGCAATGCTTTTGTTTAAAATTGTGACACTTAAAAACACACACAAAATTCTCTTAGAAAAGTGTAAAACCAGCATAGATTCAAAGCTGGCTACAGTGTATTTATTAGCACACCCGCATACACTTCACCTGCCGTGCTTTATAGCCAGTTGACCTAAATGTTTAATGATGATAATGCTGTTTATAGTCCTTTGTGCTTTACTCCTTTGTTTATGTTGTTTCCAGGTTTTGTTGTTTGCACATTTTATAGCCGCGAACTCTTCTTCTCACAGTGACTATTTATGATTTGTCGCTTGCTGCACAAGCGATGTGGATGTACATAGAAAAGTGTGTATCTCTATATAAAGTGTTACCTATAATATTTTTTTTTGCCGTATTTCTGTTTCAGAAATTTTTATTTGTGTCGAATATTTTATGGCTGCAACCAAATTATAATAAACACTCCAGCACGTACTTTTGCCCTGAGATTTATGGAGATGGTTTTTACTTATTGATACTACGGTCAATGTTTTTTTATCGTGATTATCGATAATATTTTAGGAAGTGTGCCACCCTCGCTCCGATTAATAATACATCTCTAAAGTGTTATTCTACAATTGATGTTATAATTTTGACGTCATTTTTATCTTTTTTTTCTGACAAGTAGCCTTCATTCGATAAAATTTTTTGCATATCTCTAAGTCTCCACAGTGTCGATATATCGATAGTTTATTTCAAAGTTATCGTCATATTCGAAACCATCGAGAGCTTTCCACCTTTACCACTTAAGTTCATGCAGGCACATATATATACAAGTATTATACTTCAATTTAGTCAATGTTGTGAATCCCACGTGATAGTTCCTGTGCTTGTTTCTTTGAGGTTATATTATCAGTTTTTTATCATGAGTGTATCCAAGTACGTATAAAATACTAAAAATATGTATTTGTGCAATACCTTAGTGTAGTCAAATAGTTCCATGTGTATATAGCTCGTAACAACAAAATACTTGTGTTTTTAAAGTTTTGTGACCGAGAAATTAGCCAATTAGTTTGATGTTGTTTATAAACAACAGTAGTAAAATATCCTACCCTTGACTTTGCGTTTGTTCCTTTGCCACCTAGGAGACTGCGCGGGCTGAGCCTGCATGAAATTGTGGAGGAGCTGGAAAGAAACGTTACCAGATTCTATCACAATTTTTCCACCTGAAAACTGTAATGCAGATCTCTCGGATGAAGATTCCGGGGAGGAGAACTAAGTATTGTTGAGAAACTTACCTGGTTCACAGCTAAGAGCTCAGGCCGAGGTTAACGATGAATGCTCTGAAAGCGAAGACGAAGACGATTTGCCACTGCAACAGCTTGCAAAACGTTTACGAAAAGACGTAGATTCAGATCCTCTCACGACTTCAACTATTTCGCAGTAATCTTCTGAAACCCTTATAAACAAAAATACAACATATAACTGGTCACTACGCGACATAAACCCGAAAATCAGTCCTTGAGATGAAATGGAAGGAGCAAAATTAAAGATCCTTTGTACTATTTCAAATTGTTTTTCGATGCTAAAATAACAAATTTATTCGTAGAATACACGAATATGTATGTATGTGTGTAAAATGTGATGTTACTCTTCACACAAAGACCTGCTTCGAGATGTATAACACCCCTTCATAATCCTAATTTGGGTTTTCCTCATATTTTTCTTTACATTATTAATAAATACATAAATAGAGCAGTGAATTAAAAAAAAATCTTTATTGCCTATTTTACTTTGTAGCTGTAGTAGGCCATTTTACTATCGTTGTTTAAAAACGACACCGCTTTTCCGAGTTTCCATGGAAAAATAATTTTTTTCAATATTTTTCCCATGTTATTTATCTAGTCATATCTTCGCCTACAAAGAATTATTCTAATCCGACGTAAAAAAATCTTTCAGTAATATCTGGGTTAAACTAATTCATCTATCAGTTCAAAAATTAAGAACTCTCCTGAGAGTGAAAGGGTTAAAGAGGTAAGAGGAAATTTTTTGTCAGCACTCTCCATCGAACCCCACTTCGTAATTGTTAAAATTCAAATAAGCATTTAAATTTAGCTAAGCTAGTTCAAATTTTAAATGACTCTACAAAAATCTGCAAAACTTTGTACAACTTTTTCGCAAAAGCTCCCACGCATATGTATGTAAGTACAGTCACATATTTCTGTATAACCATGTAGTCGTACATACATACATATGTATATAAGTAGAATAATTCTTATAGGCCGCTACTACGTACAATAAATTTTCGTAACGTCTGTAAGTCGCAAAAGCACTGAGGTGGCAAAAGTGTAACAAAATCAAACTTATTTTGATTTCCCACGCCGATAAGCTGTATCACTTTTGCAAAATAAAGACTTCTTTTGTTGTTCACTTTTGTTATGGCATTGTTTCTTGTTCTTTGTTCTACATTGGGGCATACAGAAATTTTATGTAGAGTTATAGTTAGAGTGCCAAATTTGGAGTAGTCAGCACTTAAGGTGGCACTAGTCCACTGTACTCTAAGAAACAAATTTTCAAATACGCTCAGGGAAAGCGTAGCTTTGGTACGAAACTTTCAGATAAGCTGCACTTTTACAAGAAGTTTTGACGTGACCTGTTCTCGAGAGTCATCTACTTTGGTTCCATTTACAATCTCCTATCCGACTGTATCCAAAAGCGACTGACTCGTGATTGGTCCTTCCAAAAGCACTGCTTACAAAATATATCGGTACTTTATATATGTATGTATACGTGAAGGTATGTATGTATATTCAGGCATAGAGAAAGTTTAATATTTGCTATCATTGCGTCTTTTCAAAATTATTGAACTGTGACAAAATGGGCTGTTGCGAAACTAAGTCAGAATGTAAGTGAACATCTACATTGCTATTTCGGTGTATATATATATATATTCATGTATGTATGTGTGTGTATATACCCTGCAAGACGCTACTAAGCATTATGGACAAAAATGCTAAAATATTTACGAAACGTCACGTTAGTTTCTAAAACCTACACATTCCCAAAATAATTTTGTTTTTGTTATGTATAAATGCCTTTATAAATTTGTTAAGCCAATAAAGTCACAATATTACGAAAGCTCTTTATTTAGAGCTTTTATTGAACTTAACTTTTTCGCAAATTTTAAAAATTCTTTTTACGGGTCGATTCTAGAGTGGTAACAACATTCATTTTTACCGGCAAACAAATAACTTGGAAACTTTTACACCCTTTTGGTATTCTGCCGGCTTAAGTTGCAGTTCAATTTCGTAACCACCGAAAGAGGTGGTAACGTCTCGTAACCACGAAAAATTGCACGTGTTTTGTAAATATTTTTGTGGACAGAAAATACCACAAATTTTGTACACATACTAGTTCACAAGAATTAATAAACAATATAAACACCTTTTTACGCGAAGTTTCGTGCGCGTTTGCATTTTATTCTCTTTTGCGCATTGTTTGTTTTTGACATCGTTACCATGCGCACTAGAATCGCGGGTACATAAACCGCGTTGCCAACGGTTACGATTTTCGGTTAGATAATCTTCTGGGTACAAAATTTCCGGTTACGCTCAGAATCGACACGTTAGGCGAACTCTACAAAAACGCAGGGAATCTTGGGATTGATTTTTGAGTAACTTCTCGCAGAGCTTTTTATTTCAAACTTTCGACATGTTTCAAAGCTCGGAGACAGTTCAAAATTTCTAGGAAAAAAAATATGCTAGCAAATTTAATAGAATTTATGTTTTAAGGGATGTTGAATTTAAAAGCTATAAAAAAAAGGTCAGAATGGAATTTTCGCAGAGCTTTTTATTACAAACTTTCGACATGTTTCAAAGCTCGGAGACAGTTCAAAATTTCTAGAAAAAAAAATACGCTAACAAATTTAATAGAATTTATATTTTAAGGGATGTTGAATTTAAAAGCTATAAAAAAAAGCTCAGAATGGAATTTTCGCAGAGCTTTTTATTTCAAACTTTCGACATGTTTCAAAGCTCGGAGGCAGTTCAAAATTTCTAGGTAAAAAAATACGCTAACAAAATTAATAGAATTTATGCTTTAAGGGATGTTAAATTTAAAAGCTATAAATAAGCTCAACATTGACAATAAAACACATTTGAAGACGTTAGTGGAAGAAGGGGCTATGTCGCAAAACCACTCAAACTCTATTTTTTGCATTGGTGAATAGTCTTTATGCATATAAAGATTTCTGGCTTATCAGATAACCGCTATCATGAAAATCTAAGAAAATAAATCATGGATGAAGGGGCTATGTACACAAGTTTTCAATTCGAATTGTGGAAGAAGGTGCTATGTAACATGTTTATGTGTAAATTTATGTGTTTTATTTCTCCCCTGATATGAAAGTATACAACGTCTTACACTGATTTACATAATTTTCATGCAAGTTCATTTTAACAGTGTTGATTAGAACTTCAAATGTTTTTGCTAAACTTTAAAGTCGATTTTCTCGTTTCACTCAAAGTGCGACATAGCCCCTTCTTCCACTAACGTCTTCATTTATGAAAGTCATTTTTTTTCACTATTTTTAAGAACTGTTTATAAATTCTCTTTCGAAGTCTTCACTTATGGTTTTTTCAAGTTTTGTAAGAATTCAGTAAATTGAAAACTTTTGAGGCTTCATTTGTTTTGATTTGGAAATGTGACTGGAAAAATTGTGTAGTGGGCTTTATAGTATGCGCTTTATTACCCAGGTTTCCAAAATGAGAGCTTTTATAAGTAGATACTCTTAAAATATCTAGCTAAGTTCTAGGGTATATAATAAGTATATCTATGTGAGTTTATGCTTAAATATGTATTATCTTAGTGTGCTGCAAGCACGACATCGTTCCATTTTCATATACAGTGAGTGCCACACAAAATGGCACACTAAATACTTGTAATATTTAAAAGAAAAACCTTTGCCGCTAAAATCATTTAGAAATTTCGTATAAAAAAATTAATTTCTCTGACATATAAATGAATTTTCAAGCTTATGCGAAATATTCGAAAATTTTTCGAAATTGTAGACGACTATGACAATTTCATATTTTTCCATTATCCTGGAAGCTCTAGCACAAAAGATCTCTAAAACAGAAAAATCTATTTAGCTTTTATAAAATTAAAACATAAATTTTAGTTGAGTGGATTTTCGAAAACTATTAGACTAAGCAAGTGAAACATTTTGTGTGGCAGCTACTGTATATTTGGCGCCTATTCGTGTGCATTTCACTACCAATGATTCGAGCTTCTACCTACTTTTGCCACAATTGCCGTCTTACCAATCTTCAAGTGCACATTTCTTGTTACATACACTCATTAGTAGCACAATTGCTTTCATTATCATTTTGCATCGATTTCTTCTTGTTTTTTTTCTTTTTCTTTTCCATAAGTTTCATATTTTTCATATTCGTATTGTCTTTGTTCTTTACCATTTGGCAAGTCAGCTAAAGTCAAAGTTTTTACAAAAGTTTGCCACTTTTTGTTTGCTCGTTGTAGAATTTGCATTTGGTTT
This sequence comes from Sphenella marginata, assembly GCA_951509765.1. Classification (NCBI taxonomy): domain Eukaryota; kingdom Metazoa; phylum Arthropoda; class Insecta; order Diptera; family Tephritidae; genus Sphenella; species Sphenella marginata. Next base: position 12,568 of record CATOCK010000064.1, read on the forward strand.
GGCTTATTTTTTTGTGTTTTGTTAGCACAAACTTTTGCTGAATATTCGATAATTTCTTAAGTTTTGCGCAAAATAGGATTTTAAATTTTACACAAAAAAAAAAAAAAACTAAAAAGGCAGATGCACCAGAATGACACAAGCTTTAGGAAATATGAGTACTTAAAAGAAAGTTTAAGTCAATTATTGGGAATTATTCTATTAGGGCAGACTTTGTTTGTGGCGCGTGCGATATTCAAAGCAAGTTTGGCTAAAGAGCTTTACAATTGTTATAAATGGTTGCACACCCCACCACGCGACGCTTTTGACTTTATAAATTTGCTTGTATTTCTGTATAAATGAAGAAGACTTCTTGCTAGAAAGTGGTTTACTACGACTCAAATCAGCTGCTCATAGGTTTGGAAGGTAGCTTCAGCTTATTCAGCGTGTCCTTGACTTAGATACAGGATGGTCCTCGCTTTTAGCTTTTGATGGCTGATATACACTTTGAACCCTATACCAATGCTATTTTTTCAGTCCTAATCCTAGTCATTAGTGAAAGGCTTAGTTCTGTCTAGGAAAGTGATACAATTTTAATCGAAAGCCATGCAATCATACCAACAACTACAATAAAATGTTAGCTTGGCGCCATAAAATTTTGCTACTAATACAACAAAATGCCAAATTTTTAAATGTCATTGTCATAGACTGAAACCTTTTAAGTCTACCATGACTTCAAAGAGTAGATAACTTAACCCACGTTTCTTTTATTTCTACAAAATTGTAAATTGTAATCCAAAAGCTTTTTGCAACTAATTAAATTACTTTGCTGATATTTATCCATGGAAAATTTATTGAAGCTGTATTTCAACAATAAATTTTCTTTTGAATCTTGATAAAGCTTTATTCCTGCTTAGTATGAACGTTTAAATTATTCTCAAAACAGATACGAGATACACACATCATGAACACCAAACAGCAAAAGCACAAGCCCTTCCTTGGTGTCACTTTTTATTGGGCGCAAGACCAGCAAAATGACGTCCAGTCTCGTTCTGCAGCTTTAGGCGTCTAAAAGTGTATACGTGAGGCTCAGAAAGTATAGCTGATTCATTTTATTTTATTTATTTTATTTTATTTTATTTTATTTTATTTTATTTTATTTTATTTTATTTTATTTTATTTTTATTTATTTTATTTTATTTTATTTTATTTTATTTTATTTTATTTTATTTTATTTTATTTTATTTTATTTTATTTTATTTTATTTTATTTTATTTTATTTTATTTTATTTTATTTTATTTTATTTTATTTTATTTTATTTTATTTTATTTTATTTTATTTTATTTTATTTTATTTTATTTTATTTTATTTTATTTTATTTTATTTTATTTTATTTTATTTTATTTTATGTTATTTTATTTTATTTTATTTTATTTTATTTTATTTTATTTTATTTTATTTTATTTTATTTTATTTTATTTTATTTTATTTTATTTTATTTTATTTTGTTTTATTTTATTTTATTTTATTTTATTTTATTTTATTTTATTTTATTTTATTTTATTTTATTTTATTTAATTTAATTTAATTTAATTTAATTTAATTTAATTTAATTTAATTTAATTTAATTTAATTTAATTTAATTTAATTTTATTTTATTTTATTTTATTTTATTTTATTTTATTTTATTTTATTTTAATTTATTTTATTTTATTTTATTTTATTTTATTTTATTTTATTTTATTTTTTTTATTTTATTTTATTTTATTTTTTATTTTATTTTATTTTATTTTATTTTATTTTATTTTATTTTATTTTATTTTATTTTATTTTATTTTATTTTATTTTATTTTATTTTATTTTATTTTATTTTATTTTATTTTATTTTATTTTATTTTATTTTATTTTATTTTATTTCATTTTTTATTAACTACGTCCTAACTTAAGTAGCCTGATAATTTCGGTTTCGCAATAAATACGACTCTCTTACTTTTTATTTTTAGTTTCTTTGGCTACAAATTTAATTAATTTTACCGGATGATCTCATCTTAAGTTCACTTCACTTTCCATTTAATTTCACTCAATAGCCTGCAGCCTTTTCCTTTTCCAGCCATTCGAAGTATTTACATACATATACATATGTACATACGTATAAGCAAAAGTGTGAAATTAAGCGAACGCACGCTGTTACTGCGTTGTATTAACATTTTTCGAATAAAGGTAAGGCTGTGACATTTCTTCAAATTCTTTTCTTTGTGTATCTTATAAATGCTTGTGTATATAATTAAATGTTTTTTTTTTTTTTTTTTTGACTGATTCGCTGATATCCTACGGCAATTAGCATTAAATATGCAAAGGACATACTTTGAATTTTGTCTTCCTGCTTTTAACACAAACCGCAAATTGCGGTAAAATTTCATTAAAAATCTGAGGAACGTGTACAAATATTGCTTTAGGCATGCATTTAAGAAAATCACTTAAAGACAAAATAAATGTGTAAAAGAAAGTATTTCAGCTTTTAATTAAGCTTCAAGTACAAACTTAACTTTTTCTAAGGGTTGTGTTGAATTTTCGAAAAAATTAAATTTTTTGTTGTAATTTTATAAATATAGCGTCGCCAAGTAATCAATTCACTTTGATATAATTAAAACTGTAACACACACAGACATATTGTCGCAATTGATTAATTCAACGTGGGCTAATCCATTTCATGTCACATACACTTAGATCTCATTATAAACATACATACATACATACACACATTCATTGCTATATTTCAACAATTTGTTTTGTTTCAACAGTCTCAACGATTTGTATATAATCAGAAATTCATTTAAAATTAATAGCTCCCAGGTTAATAAACAGACACCTACAAAGTCTACATTCAATATTTGTTAAGAGAAATACGTTTTGAATGAAGAATGATTGGCATATTACCTGTATTTTTGTTTGTTAAATAAATTTGTGCAATTTAATATAATGGAACGTGACAAATAACCAGATTATGACAACTAAATGGAATTGATTATATGCCAATTGTATGCGATATTGAATTTGAGGGCGTTTGTGAATGTTTAATGAACATATCTACAATCTAAAACATCATCTTCAATCAATTTTGATATTTGTTTTGTTGGTAAATATTTACAGTTAAGTTATAAAGGACGAGAATTATGGGTATGTAGCGAAACTCGAAACCGAATGCGAGGAACTGAGATGTTTAAAGAGCAACAAATGTGTGGGTGTGACAACAAAAATTTTATTAAAATATAACGAAGCATCAGGTATAAGAGAACGGTATTGTAAAGACCAGAAGACTACAAAGAAAAGAATGCTCTTTCCAAACACCGAGCATGGCTGCAAAAGATGAAAAATTTGAGAGAAAGTAAAATGTTCTAAAAAGAAAACAAAAGAGATATTTGGAAAGTTCTAAAAAAAGTATGTTATTAAAAGGAGCTAAGTGATACCGTAATCCGATTTTCGTTTTTTTTACTTGCAGTTTCTTTTTCTTAATACTCGTTAAGAAACGCAAAATTTATATTTCTTGTTAAACATTGTTATTTTTACTCTTCTAATCTAATCTAATGGTAAATATGTTCTTCAAATCAGAAACATATACACCGTCGACAAAAATATATGTTTTATTTATAGCAGTCAATCCAGTGAAATTAATTTTGAACAGCAGCGTCAGCTTATTAAAAAATTTATTAGGGTGGATCGAAATGAAAAAAAAAGAAAAAAAATTTTCTGTCTGATGCTGTGATTTCCAGCTTTTGCAGCCTTACACAAATTTTTATTTATTTTAAAGATTTTCGTTTACTTAAAAAGCTTGCAGGTTTTCTTTGTTGGGTCCGAAAAACATTTCTATGTACTAGTTATGAAGACGAAATATTTATAACAAAAACCTCATATTTAATTATATCGAACACACGGTTTTGTTAGGTCATCTTTACGGTAACTAAAGAGTTTCCAAAGAGCTTCAAAATTTAGATAAAGGCTAAGGTGCGGTAGGAAGCAAAGATTAATGGCACAAACAGCTGCTTTTTGGCATGGTCGGATGATAGCTTGAGGTCGACAAGTAGTAGAGAATTAAGTGAGCCCCATTAAGAACGTAAAAAAAATGGAATTTCGCATAAAAAAACGGCTGCCTTCAAACCAGCTTTTTAGAATTTTCTTGAAAACTACGCTCCATCCTAGTACACATTTAGCACGCCTTACATATAAAATGTGTTTTTCCACTTAGTGTCCTAAAAAAAGGACAACCCTAAGCTAACAATGGAAAAAGGTGCAAAGCTAAAAAATAGGTTAATGTAACGAAATCAAAATACAAAAATGGCAGAAAGGCCGAAAGCATGTAAAAAGCGCAAATGAATATCTATTAATAAGGTTAACACCAATCCACAGCAAGTCTTAGTTTACTGTTCCAGTTGACTACTTTGTTGACCGCCATTTAAAATGACTGACATTTCAACAAATTATTTTTCCTTTTTTTCACATTCTCTGCTCGCACAACAATGAGCAGTGGTGGATGGATGCAGCTCAAAAATCCTTTGCATGGAGTCTTAAAATTTTTCATTTCTTTTATTTCCTTTTAGTCAATTGTATACAAAATGAACAAAAAGCCATTTCTGTGGCAATAAAATGATGACGTTTCTTGTCGAAATCAAAAAAAAAAAAAAAAAAAAAAAAAAAGTAAATAAAATAAAACAAAATTAAATGTAAGTGATGCTTGTGCTATAAAAAAGAAGAGCAATAGCTGAAAGCAAAAGTTGAAATCATTGATTATTGTATGGAAATATATATGTATGTATGTTTGCATAAAATAGTCACAAAAAATTGTGCCATACGTCAAATTAAATTTAAAGCTGTCACTTATGCAACAGCAAAAAACCTCGACAATGAGTGCTTGTGTGCTATCCTAAATATTCAAGATACCTAAATACATACATATCTACATGTTTGTATGTATGTATGTATGTCAGTGATGGTAACTTTTAGGAATTTGTAGACCAACAATGCTTCACGTGGTGATGTTTAAAATATGAAGATATTATTTCAGAAAAAGTCTCTGATAAAAAATTTGCAAATATTTATGTATAAGGGAACTTTTTCTAGTTAGGTAAAGCCTTTTAAACATAAAAAAATAATAATTTTAAAAAAGAATACATCATTTCTCATAAAAATTCATTTAAATTGAAAAATAAATCCCGAGTATTTCGGCACCTTAAAAAGCACGATCTTGGGATTCACATCCGTAGTTTATTTACTTGTAGACGTATCCTAATATTGCTGACATAAATATACTATGAAAAGAAATCAATTTATATACTTCAATGGTGACATATTTGGCAAATTAAATTGTTGAAAATTAAAAGTTTTATTTTTTTGCTTTTATCAATTTTTTCTATGTGTTTATATTTGGGCTCAGCATATTTGATTGTCAGCAATTTGTGGAATATAACCTAAATACATTTTTAATAATAATAATTTAAACCATATCTGAGAAAAAGCTTGAAAACATAAATAATAACAGTTCATAAACATAAAATAAAATAAAATAAAATAAAATAAAATAAAATAAAATAAAAAAATTTAAAATAAAATAAAATAAAATGAAGTGAAATAAAATAAAATAAAATAAAATAAAATAAAATAAAATAAAATAAAATAAAATAAAATAAAATAAAAAAATTTAAAATAAAATAAAATAAAATAAAATAAAATAAAATGAAATAAAATGAAATAAAATGAAATAAAATGAAATAAAATGAAATAAAATGAAATAAAATGAAATAAAATGAAATGAAATGAAATAAAATAAAACAAAACAAAATAAAATAAAATAAAATAAAATAAAATAAAATAAAATAAAATAAAATTAATTAGAAGAAACTGCAATTAGGAAATAAGTTTTTAAGTATACAAAAGGCTGTAATTTTAGCAACAACGTCCATTGTTTGTTCGTTTCTAAACCATGACATGTAATTTTTTTCGATTTATATACATTTACTAGATTTATATACATACCAATGTACCTGAATTTAGAATAAGTAGCTTAATATATCTTGCTGTATACAACCGATGTATAATATGTAACCCAAATGGAGGTCAAGGAAGAAATAAAATAAAATAAAATAAAATAAAATAAAATAAAATAAAATAAAATAAAATAAAATAAAATAAAATAAAATAAAAATAAAATAAAAAAAATAAAATAAAATGAAAAAAAAAAATGGAAAATAAAATGTTTTTCCCAGATTGATGTCCGACTGCAGTTGACCTTGAAATTATAAAAATAGATGTTGAGGTGTCAGTTCGATTTTAACAGCTGAGGTGATGCTGCCTGTTTTAAGCTTTCATGCTCTTCCTGACATAATTAATTGCTTCCAGCTTAACATTATTCACTAATTTATTCGTTTAATAACATTTTTTACGTTCGATCAATTTTGCTGATGGCAGTGATGAAGTGATTTTGCAAGCGCCTTAAGTGTCTACAGACTATGGCTACCCAGTGTAACAGATGCCGGCATTTCTTTAAATCCCTTCTCGTCTGTCTTCCAAACTTCTTTCCTCGACTTATTAAACTGCTAGGAGCTCTGCTCTCTGCTGTTGGGAATATTTTTGCTCCGCCTTTGCCAGTTTACCTAACTGCTCGCGGTCATCGATATTGTTGTGAGCATGACCCAGAGAGAAGGGTCTCACACTGCTTGCGTTCTTGTAACCCAATATAAATTATTACATGAAGGTTGCTTTTGCAAATTGACTGTTATAAGTTAATAGCTGACAGCTATCAATACATGCAAATACCAACAATTCTTTGAAGTAACCGTTATCAAAATTTCTTCAGTTTAAATTTTGGAATTCACAAACTTGCACACACATACATCATAAAAAAAATTTACAAACACGTACGCACAAACAAATTTATAGACAGAGATGTAGGTATATATTTCTCTCTTTTTTTATTATTTCCAAATGACACTCACCTTGTATTGGCACGTAAATATTCAAATAAAGGCAATCTTCCGATTGATTTTGTAGATAGGGCAGTAGACGTTTTAAATATTCCAAACGCCCTTTGGGCATACGTTCTAAGGCGGCTGTCTCGTTCGATATATCGGGTAGGCGTTGTGGGCAAACCGGACTAAATCTGTGCACAAAAAGAAAAGGTCAAATGTAAAGTTGACTTTGAGAAATGTAAATCTATATACACATTTGAAAGTGAATACATAATCAAAGCGAATTGTATAGAGTTTGTTATGCAAAAGCTATACACTAGGGATTGCATGAAAGAAATAATATATGAGTAGGTAAATAAAAAGTCGCTCGTATGTGAATGCGTAAGAGCTTTAAAACAAAAAAATGTGTTCAGCTTTACTAGGCATTTCAATTAGTCATTTGTGATCGCTTATTAAATTTCTTTCTCGCTTCGCAAATTATTAAATTTGTGTACGTTAGAGAGCAAATTTGTTTCTTTTTTTGTTGCAGACATACTTCATAGGTTACTCATTATTATTTATTGAAGTTTAAAGGCCTTAGAGATTTTAGCACTTCGTATCAGTCGTGGTCTTCCCTTCCTCTACTACTGAAGTTCTACTAACGAAAATCCAACTAAACTGTCAGTTTCAAATCGGTTGGGTCAGAGTGAGATTGTTGTTAGAAGGGTTAATTTTATTGAACAGGGAAGTATACGTTATGGTGGGATTGAGTTTGGATAGGTAAAAGTTCAACCTGTTCTGCATACAGATCGAAATTCAGCTAGCATGACTCAAGTCTCGCTCCGATGATGAACTTTTCTCCATCTATTTTGGGTGGTTGGCTGTAATAGCGCTGCACACATTTCGAAATCTAAGGGAAAGGTATATAATGAATGGAGGTGGAGTTTCTTTAGACCATGTCAATGTGAGTGCCCTTGCCCAGAGGCTATAGGGACTCCCACTTCCTTGGCAAATATTCATGCATGATGATGTTAAAGAGAAAATATTTGAAACGGTGTTGGAATCCGAAGTCGAAATATCAGGCAATGTGTAGTCGTGGTTAGGAGGGTATGAAAAAAATATTCGAATAAATAAAAAAAAAAAGGAAAAGTGTTGTATACTTTGGGGCGCTTAATTTCGGTTTTATATTAGCTCTGCCTTCCCAAGTGGCTTGTTTCTTCCAGATCAGTCATAGTCAGACTTTTTTTTTGGTAAATATTTTTCGAAAATATTCTAAGCCTCGAAAATAGAACAACATATTCCAAAACATTGGTGCTCCTGAAATTTAATATCCGTTCTATTTAAATTCGTTCGTTATCTCTTCGAAGGTTTATCACACCAAATATTTTACTTGTATCTATTCTGACAAAATTTTTTTGTTTAAAACACATAGCCAACTGACTGCACATTAGACTGGATAAAAATAAAAAAAATTACATATCAATAAAATTTTCGAAAAAGCTTAAAATTTCGTATTTCTATGAGATATGTTAGGCTTTTGATTGTGACTAGAAATTATTTGGTAAAGTTCTCTGGATCAATATTTACAAGTGTAAGATTATTTTATTAAAGTTTTCAGCTACGGCAGAAACGAGTTTTGGTTTAGATACCGCGCCCACGACTAAGTAGCCACAAGTAATCAGGTCGATTCTTTAAAGCTAATACTTTATTATGTGCAATTTTTAACAAGAAGTAGTCTCTTGTATGTATGTGTGGTCTAAATTTTTTTTAATGAAAGTAATGGCAAATATTTTACGGCTCCCTATAAACTTACGCCCTAAAAATAAACAAAAGCACAAAAATGAACGCTTCGACAGTTAATGGGTTTATGTGCTCAACGCACCAGTTAAGTGGTGACGACAAAAATAGCAATAATTACACAACGAGTAACCACATTTCATGCTGCTGCTGCTGCTACAACAAAAACAACAACAATCTTTTAAAAGCCTCAATAACATGAACACATTAAAGTCAAGTTGAAAATTCACACAAGATAAAATACGAGAAGTAGTTGGTTGTTTGGTTGGTGGGGATGGTTGGTGGGGAGCAATGTCGTTTCAACGAAATTGAAATGGAAAATCTTCCAATATTAAAATCTCAATTTTACTCTTGCTTTCGTTTTTTTTTGTTCTTTTTGGTACTACCAAAGTAGTTGAAAATAAAGTGGCGAAAGGAGCGCTTCAATGAAACAGTAAAAGGTTTTGCAAGTAGTCGACCAAAGTCAAGTGTTTGTGTAGCAAGGAAGTGCTCTTAGGACTCACTTCTAAAATGGAATTATTAAAAGAGCGCAGGAGCAAAACTAGCTGAGGTCCATAAAGCTAGCA
>CATOCK010000065.1:0-17887 GCA_951509765.1 Sphenella marginata
AAATGTATGAAGTTTTCATAGGGCTTTTTTGAAACTCATTTTGAGATAGGACGATGTTAAAAAGAAAACGAAACAAGTAAGGAAAGGGCTGTCTTCGGCTGTGCCGAAGGCTTTATACCTTTCATGAATGCCAAACCACACTTATCGGAACAATCGATTGTATGGGAGCTACCCGTTATGTTGGCCCGATCTGGCTGATTTTGCCTACATATGTTACATATATAATGTAGCAAACGTGCAAAGTTTAACGTTCCTAGCTCTTTAACTGCAAAATTGATAGCCCAAAACCCATTTATCGAAACTATCGATTATATGGGAGCTATATGTTATGTTGGTCCGATCTAGGTGATTTTCACTACACACATTACTTATATAGCATCTACTAAACCTGCGAAATTTCGCTCTAATAGCTTTTTAATTGCAAGAGTTAGAGGCCAAAACCCGTTTATCGGAACAATCGATTGTATGGGAGCTATGCGTTGTATCGGTCCGATCTTGCTGGTTCCGACAAATGATTAATCCTATGCAAAACGGCGCCTGCTTGCAAAATTTCATCGAGATATCTCTAAAACTGAGGGACTAGTTTGCGTTCAAACAGACGGACGGACAGACGGACAGACGGACGGACGGACGGACGGACGGACAGACGGACATGGCTAAATCAACTCAGCTCGTCGCCCTGATCATTTCGGTATACTTAATGGTGGGTCTATCTCTTCTTCTTCTCATACTTACAAACATCGGACCAAAGTTATAATACCATTTCATGCTCATGAAAGGTATGAAAAGGTGTTATTAAAAACAAATTTTATTTAGGGCGTTCTTCAAGCAAATTCTTAGATAGTCCGTTTTTTTTTTTGAATAATTTATTTATTTATTTAATCTTGAAAATTGTACATTTCTTACAGACTAATTACAAATGTAGGCGAAAACCAAATAATTTAACCTATCAATAAGTAGCTTTTTAAACTTTTCTTCACAGAAGGAGAAATCCAAAAATGAAGAATTAGGGAGCAAGTTAAACTCCTTAAGAGCTCTGACAACAGGAGCATTGGCAGCATAATTGGTCCTCGCCAGCCCCACATAAAATGTGGCATGATTCCTTAAACAAATATTAGGAATAAGAAAGGAAATACGTTCAAGTAAAAACGGGCAGTCCACCGCCCCAGATATCAATTTAAAAATGAAAGAAGAGATAAAAAGGATCTCCTACAATTTAATGTCTTAAGATCTATGTATAAGCTTACATCTAGATTCATAAGCGGGAACTGGAAGTTCAAAATGAAAGGGGGCGCAGAGCATACTTTATAAAGATTTTCTGAACTCTCTCCAAAAGACTAATATGACAAGAATAGTACGGACGCCAAATAATAGCAGCATATTCAAATCTCGAGAAATAAAAAGTGTTTTTAAAGTATAAGGATCCAGAAATCAGAACTGAAACGTCTGACAAAAGCCAGCATAGAGTATGACTTGGCTATGGTAAAATTAAGATGGCTTTGAAATGAGAATTTGGAATCAAAGACCACCCCAAGATCAGTGATTTTGGAAACAATATCTAGTTGCGAGCCTCCAATTTGAAATTGGATGATCTTCCACTCAGCAGTCGATATGCAGTACAATACCACTATTCCGCTGTTATAATTGATAACACAGTGCTATAAAAACGCCCTTTAAAACGTTTTTAACAACCCCAAAATCTGGTTTTAAGGCCAAAAAACCAATTTTTAACCGATTTAAACGGTTTTGGGTAAAGAATTCTTGACACTTTCGAAATATATATAGTTTTTTATTCATTTGAAAAAAGTATGATACGTTTTTAAGGCAAAACTTGAAATTTTTGGAAATTTCCTCCGGTTTTCCGATTTCGACGTCATTGTTTTGCCACTTATTGACATGAATGTAAATACCTCTTTGGGCATATGTCATCGAGAGGCATTCACTACTTAAATATACCAGTTTTTATTCAAGTTTTCAAGTTATGCAGCCTAATCCAATAAATGTTGGCTCTAAAATGGCCTAAAATGCATCTGGTGTAAAAAAAATTATTGTAAAACTTCATGGAATCAAGAAATTATGAATCAAACCATCGCCAAAAATCACTATTTGTTGTTTAAAATTATAATTGATGTCCTAACAGTTAGCCCATTTTTTCACTTACACGGGATGCCCCTGGAAATGGAAATGTCAGATTTTTGATTATGCTCCATTGGTTCATTCATTGTTAATTAGTGGCAAAAAAATGACGTCGAAACCGGGCACAACATTAGCGGGCTGAAGTCTGCAGGGTTTTCACTGGTAAGTGGAGCCACCGTAGGAAAACCTAGGGCATGTATCCTATTGAAATCTAATATACATGCTTTAGGATGCGACGGGGATACGACATCCGTGCAGATAGAGGTCAATGGAACGGCATGTACATTGACCTCGATGTATGTATGTGGCGAAGGCGGTGCGTAGGGTCGTGGAGTAAGTAAAGGGGCACGTCATCGTTGGAGGCGATGCCAACGCACACAACCCGGCGTGGGGCAGGACCGGCGTAAACGAGATAGGTGAGTCACTCTTTGACTTTATATTACAGCATTATATCTTTATATCTAATAGAGGCCAGGAGTCTACGTTTGTTACCAAGAGTAGAATTGAGGTTCTGGACTGCACATTTTGCTCGAGAGGTGCGGAAGCTATGGTCGGAAATTGGATGGTTTACGATGAGCACTCTTTCTCCGACCATCGCTGTATCCGCTTCGATTTGGAAGGTGTACCGTCCACATCCTCACCATATAGAAATATTAAGGATGCCAATTGGCAAACGTATAGAGAGGTACTGGACAAGTATCCGACCATTATTCCCGTGAACCCAGGGATATTGTAGAAATATGTAAATAATATGGTAGATAAGTAAGGGCTAAGGGTAAGCAAAAACCACCCTGGTGGAACCCCGAGTTAGACAGGTATAGGAAGCTTTGAAGACACACTTTTAATAGTGCTAAGGCCTCGAAGGAGGCTTCAAAGAGGGAGGCGTATTAAGAGCACCTGAGAAAGAGCAAAGGGGTACTCAGGAAATCGAAGAGAACCTCCTGGAGAGATTTCTGTAGTGGTATAGAGTCTGTTTCAGAGGGTTCTAGGTTACGGAAGATCCTATCAAAATCACCTCGTTGTGGAGCGGGGTGTTTGAAAAGGCCGGATGGGTCTTGGACGTGCACGGGGGAGGAAACGTTGCAACTTCTCCTTGATACTCACATTTCAGATGGCGAAAACTAGAATAGGTGCCTAACAGATACGGGTCAGGGAGTAAATGACCTAGGGCAGAACCTCAACAGTGAAAGAATAGAATGGGCAATTGGGTCATTTAAGCCCCTCAAAGCATCGGGGCGAGACGGTGTCGCACCTGTACAGTTTAAGCAATCCATTGCGCAGAGTACACCGTGAATTCGGGCTATCTATATGGGAGTGCTGACCTTTTGTTACATTCCTAAAACCTGGAAAAGCTCCAGCGTAATCTTTATACCTAAGGCGAGTAGAATATCTCATGTTGGCCCAAAAGACTTCAGACCAATCAGTCTGGCGTCCTTCCAACTCAAGGTTCTGGAGCGGCTAATGGAATCGCATCTCAGCGAGAAATTAGAGAACAAAATCATGCTATCGTAGCATGCTTATATGAAAGGCATGTCCTCAGAAACAGCGTTACATGAAATTGTCCCACACATCGAAAAATCTTTGGCCACCAAGGAATTTACACTAGTAACCTTCTTGAATATTGAGGGGGTTATCACGGAAGCTTTGAAGACCTTGGGTATTGAATCTTGGCTGGTGTCTCTTGTGACCCAAATGCTGACGAGCACGAGGGTGCAAGCTGATCTAACCGGGGTGACGGTAGGCAAAGTCGTTAACAGAAGTACGCCGCAAGGTGGGATCCCCTCCCGTCTTCTATGGGTAGCCACAGTGAATGGACTGTGGGAAACTCTGGTGGGGAGGGGGGTGTAAGGTCATAGCATACGCGGATGACCTTGCGGTGGTGGTGAGTGGTATTATGCAGATAAATCTTAGATTAGTGCAAAGGTGGGCCTTGGGTTATTATCGATAAAAATCTCTCATGGAATGAGAATATTCAGGAGTGTGCTAAAAAGCTTTACTGGCCCTATACACTTGTAGGGGGTCCGTAGGGCAAAAATGGTGGTTGACCCGCAAAGTCACACTTTGGGTGTATACCGCTGTGGTTAGACCGATTCTTTTGTATGAAGTCCTAGTCTGGTGGACGGGACTGGAGAAAAACTCCAATCTTAATGCAAAGAGTGCAGAGAAGCGCGCTCATATGTGTCAGCGGGGCGTTACGCACAACTGCGGCGACCGCACTAAACGCAATCTTGAATATTTTGCGATTAAGTTAAGCGGTAAACTTACTGCGGTATGTCCCGCTTTGCGACTTAGGAATCTACCAGGTTGCGGATCCCCTGGTATAGGCCATTCTTCCATCCTTGACGATCTGCCCGTGTACAGCTCTGACTACTGTACACCGAAATACTATTTTGAGAAAAAATTTTATATCACAATTCCGGAGAGGGAATACTGGGACATCGGATCGTCCCTGGAAAACGGCTCAATCCATCTGTACACAGATGGCTCGAAACTCGACGATAAGGTGGGAGGAGGTGTGTTCGCTCCTCAGCTGGGTTCAAATCTCAGCTTTAGGCTGCCTGACCACTGTCGTGTCTTTCAAGCGGAAGTGGACGCGATACAGGAAGCTGTAGAATATCTGAAGACAGTGGACATGAATAACGGTGATGTCTACATCTTCTCTGATAGTCAAGCAGCTCTCAAGGCGCTGGAGGCAAGTACGTACAATTACAGGACTGTGGAGGGTTGCCGCAAATCTCTCAACGAGATGGCTGAGCAGCTCTCGATTCACCTGGTATGGGTGCCGGGCAGGGCCGTGCGCAGGAATTGGCCTTGGGGGGGGTTTAATTTAGATTTGCATTCACATACATTTTTCACTGAGATAAACATATTTGCTGAAACAGATACCTAGACCCATACATCATAAATTTAAATGTTCTTTAACTTTTCTGAAACTGCATACTCTGATACCTAAAACTATACCCAAGAAAATTTTTTTGGTTGCACACATTTTTCTGTATTTAATAGAGAATTGGTGATATGATGGCATATCCCAGCTAACTAAAAGTGCAAAAAAAGACTCCTTTCGAACCATAAAATGCTCATTTCTCAGAGCTTTACTCTCCAAAATAAGCTTCTTTCGGAGCCCAAATGGAGCGAAAAATCGCTATACGCGGGAACTCCAACGGAGTCATAAAAAAGAGTCCGAAATGAGTCCGATTTCGATGAATTTGAAGCGTTTTTTGACTATTTTTAAATGAACTGCCGAGCCTTTTATTGGTGCTTTTCTCTGAGTCTTTTTCGGAGCCTTTTATTCCTCCATTCTGAGGGTTTTTGGACTCTTTTGGGAGGCTTTTATTGGTGTTTTTCTGAAGCTTATTTGGGGTCGTATTTTATTTCTTTTGGGTCATAATTTCTTTGCGCAATTTTTCCCTTCTAACTATTCTGCGGTCATCAATTCTGACTTTCTAAATTATCGAGATTTATATTGGGACGATTTTCCGTCATCCCTTGTCAATTTTTGTTTGTTTACAAACCGGTTTCGGCGATCCGCCATCTTCAGTGTAAGTTTTCGTTCTGAAGATGGCGGATCGCCGAAACCGGTTTGTAAACAAACAAAAATTGACAAGGGATGACGGAAAATCGTTCCAATATAAATGTCGGAAAAACAGAAAATAAAAATAACTCTTCTAAATTATCCCTATGAGCTACATGGGAACAATTTAATTAATTGTCCAACTATATGCGCCAATGATGTTCTTATTTATCTGAAATCTTTGAAGGAATTTTTTAAATGCGGTCCTGATAGGATTCCTACATGCCTTTTGAAGAAGTGTGCTAACAATATTTACCAATTTGTTCAATCTGTCACTAAAGTGTAGTGTTTTTCCAAAAGCATGGAAAGAGTCGTTTCTTCTACCGCTTCATAAAAGCGGAAGCAAGGCTTCTATAGAGAACTATCGTGGCATAGCAAAGCTTTCTGCCATCCCAAAAGTGTGTGAAGCTATTGTTACCAATCAGCTTACGAATCCTATCTCTACCTTGATTTCCGACTGTCAACACGGGTTACAAACTTACTTGAATTTACTTTGATTTCAGTAAAGCTTTCGATAAAGTGTGTCACTCTTTACTTATTCATAAACTGGATCAGTTGGGTTTCCAGCCGGGTCTCAATCGTCAGATCTCTTCTTGCCTTAGCGACAGAGCACAAAAAGTAGTGTTTAAAAATTGTGAATCCGATGTAATTTATGTCTCCTCAGGAGTTCCTCAAGGAAGCCATCTTGGCCTGATTCTGTTCTTGTTGTTTATAAATGATATTTCTACAGTAATATAATTTTCGAAAGCTTTGCCATTCGAAGAAGCTTCAATCAGATCTAAATACACAAGTTACTTGGTACGATTTAAATTATATGCCGCTTAATCTAAAGAAATGTAAGTACATGGGTTTTTCGAGAGGAATATCACAGCCAGCTTCCTATACAATTAACAGTTATAGTCTTGAGCAAATGTATGATTCTGTTGACCTTGGGGTTACTATGGACTAAAAACTCGGTTTTAACTGCCACATTAACTTAACAGTCAATAAAGATAGAGGCGTTCTAGCATTTGTTAAACGATGGTCTAAAGAATTTATGTAACTAAAACTCTTTACTACATTAGTCAGACGGTTGTATAATTTGGAACCCACGTTTCCAGGTCCTCGTGGATCGTTTAGAATCAGTTCAAAAACAGTTTTTAATATTTGCCTTAAGAGATCTTCACTGGGATCCCTTGTATAATTTGCCATCGTATACGAGTCGCTTAAAACTAATTAATCTTCACAGCCTTTCTAGTCGGAGGGAACTGCTTGGAACTGTTTTCATGACTAAATTACTAAATGGTTCAATCGTAAGCCCGTTTCTTTTGAGCGAAGTGAACTTCAATGCACCTTCTCGTCCATCAAGACATTTTAACCACTTATCTTGAAACAGTGTCGAACTAATTTTGAATTAAATGAGCCTTTTCGTTGTTTGTGTCAAGATTATAACTACGTTTGATATTTCAGACTCACTATGCAGCATAAAAAAGTCAATTCTTTCTATCCTAAATACATATCAACAATTTGCTTTCATATCCTTTGATTCTTATCTTTATTCTTTACAATAACTATTCGCTGTCAACTAATTATTTATTAATTGTGTCATCTATTTTTTATCTACCTTACTTAGCTGATGAGGTTTTCTCTGTAGCTGAGCAGTTTTAGATCTCGACGATTAACAAACCAAAGCCAGACTATTGATAAACGTCCATGAAAAATGCGATCTTTACCTTCTGTTAGGTGAAATAAAAAAAAACCTCACAAAATGTTTGAAAACATTCAAATATTTGAACGGTGTCGCTCATCTGCTCTCCAACGTTCATTTTCTCACAATTCTCTTTACGCCTACAACAAAAGGGATCTTTCATATAATTGAGCCTTGCAGTTCATTCGCTCTGTTAATTGAAACTGCTCACTGTTTTCATCAGTAAAATAAAAAAATAAAAATGCCCATACGCTACACAACTTTGTAATTTCGGAAAGCTCCAAGTGCAAATCAAAGTGCCGGACTTATCGTCGTTACCGACGAAGAAAGGCGCGTTCAACAAATTGTCAACGAAAAAAGGCGCATTAAAAATATTGCGGCAAATAAGGACGCATTAAAAAATATTTTGACGAAAAAAGGTGCATTAAAAAATATTTCGAGGAAGCAAGGCGCAGTGTATACAATTACAGTAAACTTCACAAGGGATTTGGTGCTGGCTTGAAAAAAATTGGGCCAGCCCAAGTACCCATTATACGTATGTATTTTTATTTAGTATTTCGTTTTTTGAATAACTTATATTGCAGCTAGTTATCGAAGCGCGTCTTTCTTCCTTAAAAATTATTTTAATGCGTCTTTCTTTCTCAAGATATTTATAATGCGTCTTTCATCAAACAAAAAAAAGTTTGCGCCTTTCTTCGTCGACAAACAGCTTTGCGCCCTTTTTCGTCGATAGGAACGTTATGTATTGGCCAACCTTATTCTTTGCAACTTTCACCAATTTCTTCTTCCGTAAAATTATTTTAACTAATTTTGTCAAAAATTATTAGTCAAGATTCAATATAAGATTTATAAACTGTATTTTGAAAACTTTTGCAAAATTATTGCAACTTAGATTTGGCCATGGGGGGGGGGGGGGGGTTTAACCCCCAAAACCCCCCGTGCGCACGGGCCTGGTGCCGGGACACAGGGGCATACAGGGTAATGAGATGGCAGACGAGCTTGCTAGAGGGGGCACATCCGCTCCGCTTACTCATCTTTACCCTTTTAATTTTTCTCTAGCACCGTCTCTATATCTCAAATATATATTCCCATTTTCTTTGTGGATAATCATATATCCATAAATGCGAAGATATAGCGAAATCACTTTTATTTGATCCTGGCACCGCTTTCTGTCTCTATGGGTTTTTTGATATAAAAAGCATTTATTGAAATTTTTAATAGCCAGGGGCGTGTCACAGCAGTCTTTTCCAAAACTTAACATATACATACATATATACACTATTACGGACCTACAAAACTTCTAAACCTATCGTGAGAGTTTCATAGAGATCGTTCGTAAACTTTCGAAATTAATAATGGTCAAACAAAGCAAAAGAAATGTGGGCGTAGCACCGCCCACTTTCCCAAAATTATAGGCTCATTCCATTTCAAGACAACCGGTCCGCGCGGGACATGTTGTTGTTAGCAGTGCTTCGCCCCGCCCAAAGGGCCAGTGCACTCTTAATTGTCATGAGGCTCTCCTAACGGAAGTCCAAGGAAACGCGCAGTTTCGACAGGGTTGATAAAGGTGTTAGAAGAGTGTATGCAGTAGAACAGGAAAAGAGATGTTGTGTGTCATGAGGGACCATACCACATGCAGGGCATGTGTTCAACATGGTGGGGTTCAATCTGGATAAATAGGAGTTCAGCATATTGCAGTATCCAGACCGGAGTTGTACCAGCATGACTCTAGTCTCCCTCGGAAGGACACGTTCTTCCTCGGCAAGAACAGGTGGTTGGGTGCCAATAACGGAGTTCACAGGCCGGGATCTGAGCGATCTGTCCACCGACTCGGTGTGGAAGTCCTTGAGGGCCCGCCTGTGGTCCCGCAGAGCAAACGGCAACGAGATGTGATGCCGGATCTCATCATAATGCTTTTTGAGATGTTTCCTTATGTCTCTGGGGCGCGGAGTTTCATCCAATAGTTGTCGATTTGGATGGCTGGGTCTCTGACAGTTCAGACTACTTAAAAGTTCCGCATGCTTGCGAATGTTGAGCATTTTAGCCTCCTGGTGAAGGTGAGACTCAGGTGACATAAGCAAACAGCCAGTCGCAGTTCTGATTGCGGTGTTTTGGCAGACGTGCAATTTCCTCCAGTTGGTGTCGTGAAGGTTTGGCGACCATATGGGTGCAGCATAATCAATAACCGGTCGGCCAATAGCCTTATAGGTGGCGAGCAACGTTTATGAGGATCTTGTTGCGGCTTTGTACCTTTGAAACTATTGCAGTGGCATGATTAGCGAAGGTGAGGCTATTGTCGAATGTAACCCCTAGAATTTTACGGCATTTAATGCCGATATTGTGCTATGATTTTTCCGGAAGCCATGTTGATGGTTGGCCAGCTGCAGATTTGCAGTATAATATGGGAGCAAGATAGCCTCTAACAAATTCACTACCGGCGAGAGCAGAGACATCGGTCGATAAGAATCTCTTTGATTCGCCGGCTTCCCAGGTTTTAGGAGGAGGACCACAGCCGCGTGCTCCCAGATATCTGGTATGACGAATGTGGTCAGTGAGAGGTTGAATAGAGCCGCCATGTACTTGTGCCCCTCGTGGCCGAGGTGTTTCAGCATCTTCATGGCAATTCCGTCGGGTCCAAGTGATCTAGAGGGTTTCGCCTTCCTTATAGCTTCCTTAACCTCTGCGACGGAGAGGACAATGGGCGCGGTTGTATGTTTGTGGTTGTGCGCAAGTCGAATGGCTTTTCTCTTAGCCCTATCCGCAGGAGAATGCAGTATAAATTGGACGCAAAATGAGCTCGCGCATTTCCTGGGGTCCGATTTGACGCTGTCGCCGAAAGCAATGGAGACCTTGTCATTGTATTTGGTCGGGTTGAATAGGGCCTTGACTGTCGACCATAATTTGACGACCCCGCCGGAGCGGTTGCATGACGCTAGGTGTTCTTTTCAGTTGGCCCATTTGTGGTCATTGACAGTCCAACGGATTTCCGCGTTGAGATCTTTTATTCTTGGATCTGCGGGGTTCAAGAGTCTCACTTGGTCACGTTCTCTTGCCATTGCCGATGCTACCGCAGGGATGAAGCGGCCGGAGGCTGAATCGATGACTTTGCGAAACTCTTTTTAACTTTTGCGTACGTCCGTCGGTGTGGGTAGGTCAGCGAAGGAGTGCTCTGTATAGTCCGTGAAGCGGTCCCAGTCCGCTTTACTAAAGTTAATGTACGTTCGTTTTGCTGTCGTTATGAAGTCGGACGGTCGTTCGATGTTTAGTAGAATGGGTAGTAGGTGGCCTGATGCCAATGTGAGCATTGGTTGCCAGTTTACGTGGTTGATAAGGCCTGCACTTGAAATGGATATGTCTGGCGAGCTGTGGCAGTTACTTGCCACCCTATTCAGTGCACAGAATGCTGAGTTGTCTAGTTGTGCGTGCCTTCTGCTGTCTGCTGGCAAGTTGGAGTGCCAGAGATCGTGGTGTGCGTTGAAATCACCTAGGATTAGGCAGTTATGGCCCCTTAGCAACGCACTAATATCAGGGCGATAATCACGGGGACAGCACGTAACAGGGGGGGATGTATATATTTATCACTCGCACTTCGACGTCGCCTGTCCGGACTGCTATGCCCTGGCATTCAAGGGTAGAGTCCCTGGGGTCAATGTCCGGGGCAAATAGGTTATACTGTACAGTATGGTGTGTGGTAAATGAAAGGCCGCCCCCATGACCGCTGGGACGGTCTTTCCTATGCACATTGTACCCATGGCGAGTACGTAAGTCCGAGTTAGCGTTCAGTTTGGTCTCCTGAATGGCGGCCAGTTTAATGTTGTTCGACTTCATAAAGTCTGTTATCTCCGCGATCTTTCCAGTTAATCCGTTGCAGCTCAGCTGTAGGATTTTGAAGTGTGTTGGGAGGGAAGGTGAAGGCATGCTGGTGGTAAGGGACGGATGTGGTTGTCTAGATGCCGCAGGCGTATATAATCTTTGCCGACAGACAGTGCACGTGGTGAAAGGTACGCGGAGGTTATGTTCCTGACCCACGTGCATGCTGGAAGTAGGGGGGACGAGAGTGGGGACTGACGCTCGGCGTTGTTCGTACCTTGCCTATTCCGAAGGGGATAGGGATGTTGCATGGCCGTGCGAGGTGGAAGCGCTGGTGAACGTGAGCGGCAGTCGGGGATAGGTGAGGCGGGAGCAGCAAAGCTGCTGGTCGTGGAGACCGGGCCACTGTTGTGGCCATTTGATGATGGTAGGTGCGGTGTGTGTACGCCGGAGCGACGAGAACCGCGGGACGGACTTGCGCGTGAACAACATGGTGCCTGAAAAGTACTGAAAAAAGTACGGGTTCTGGGGATGGCAGGGTTAAGCCCTGAGTATCCAGATCTGTGAAGCCATCTCTTGCATTTACTGCATTGAATGGAATGTGAACGTTTGACGTTTATATTTTCTTCCAGCAGACGCAGCAGGTCCAGTCTTTTGGTCCGGGGTTGGATTCTATACCAGCCCGTAACAAGAGACATTGGAGAAACCCTGCTGCAAGGGATTGCTCCGGGGATTACAATTTAGGACAGGGTTACACTGAAATAATAGACCTTGACCGGGTAAAACCTTTGTCATTCCGTTACGTAGAACAGGCTGTTGTGGGAATGCCGCGCGGGACATGATTTTTGATTTCGATGAAATTTTAATATGTTGTTCTTTGGTCAAAATAAAGAAAAAATTTTTTTTTTTCCTGAAAAAATTTATTTTTTCGGATTTATCGGCCGTTGAAATCGTTAAAATGCAATGAACATTTTTTTCGCCCATTTTTTCAACTGCCAATAACTTTGTCAAAAATTAACCGATTCTCCTAATCATTTTTTTTTTTTTTCAATGTTCGTTATTACTTCTAATTTTATATAAATTTATAAAAAATTAAATATAGAGTGAACAAAAATTTTTTTTCAGTATTTAGTAAACATTTATGACTTTTTTCAAAAATTAATATCTCTACAAAGGTAATTTTTTTTTTATTTTTTCTATATTGAGTCAACAGTTTATATTTCAACTTAGCTAAATGCCTATTAGCCAAAATTCGTTGTTTTCGAGATATGAATTTTTGAGTATTAAAAATTTTTTCCCCCCATATCAGCATACAAGGCGATCAGTGCCAAACAGGGACGTAACTGTTATAAGAAATATGATAAAAAGGTCCTATTTAACCAATAATACTGATGTATTCAAATATTGGTTATAATTAACCATTACCGTGACATAACCATTATAAATGAGAGAAACATTTTTTGGTTAACAATAACCATTATTGTAAGTAATATGATTTTTTTGGTTATCGGTAGCAAAAAAATTCAAACAATATAAAACAACTTGAGTTGCTGGAGTGGCATGGCCAATGTCTGCAAGTTCCTCGAGGAAAAATTTACCACTATTCAGCAAAAATAGTTTGCTGTCGAGTGGGGCACCGATAACCAAAAAATTTATTACTTGCGATAAGGGTTATTGGTAACCAAAAAAAAAATATCTCTCATTTATATTGGTTACGATTACTAAAATAAAATACCTCTTATGACAATGGTTAAAAATTCCCTAAAACATATAAAGGGAATTTTCGCTTAGCCTTTTCTTCTGAAAGAAAAAAATAACAATTATTTTCGGTCCCTTGTGCCAAGTGCTTAACACTAATCAAAATATCACATTTATTATTGAAAACATTCATTTATTGTCTTTTTTTAAGATTACAGTGCAGAAAGTCCTTTAGAATTATTAAAAACAGTTTAATCATTACTTAACATGTTCTTAAAACCATCGACGAGTGTTGCTCCTAATAGCAATGATATCAATAGCAATTACTTGACAAGTTTCCACTCGTGTTGGAACGTTCTTGCTGTATATGCTTTATTTTGATTACCATCAAGTTCGTTTCTCCACACATGGGTGTCTCTTATACCCTTACACGCTGGCACTGTTTCCCACATTCTAATTTTCTCTTCTCGGAAAACGGATAGTTCATGCTCGTCGAGAAAAATGTAAATAATGTTAGGTGTTTTTATTTTGATTTTTTCAACAAAGGATTTTGCACACTGAATATATACAGTGGGATCTGAAATTAAATTATGCTTGCTGGCAAAATATTTCACTAACCCTCCAATACCATCACAAGAGCCTTTGCCATGTCCTGGCGCAAAAAAATCCATTTTTTTTCCACTCTGTAATTTTTCAATTATTGTTGTTGTTGTGGTTGTAAGCAGTGCTTCGCCCTGCCCAAAGGGCCAGTACACTCTTAATTTTCATCGGGATATTCTAACGGAAGTCCAAGGAATCGCGCAGTTTCTTCGACAGGGTTGGACCAAAGTGATAAAGGTGTTAGAAGAGTGTGTTCAGAAGAACAGGAAAAGAGATGTTGTGTGTCATGGGGGGCCATACCGCATGCAGGGCATGTGTTCGGTATAGTGGGGCTCAGTCTGGACAGATAGGAGTTCAGCCTATTGCCGTATCCAGAGCGAAGTTGTGCCAGCATGACTCTAGTCTCCCTCGGAAGGACACGTTCTTCCTCGGCAAGAACAGGTGGTTGGGTGCCAATAACGGAGTTCACAGGCCGGGTTCTGAAGGATCTGTCCACCGACTGGGTGTGGAGGTCCTTTAGGGCCCGCCTGTGGCCCTGCAGATCAAACGGCAACGAGATGTGATGCCGGATCTCATCATAATGCTTTCGGAGATGTTTCCTTATGTCTCTGGGGGGCGGAGTTTCATACAATAGTTGTCGATTTGGATGGCTGGGTCTATGACAGTTCAGAAGGAACTGCCTACTTAAAAGTTCCGCATGCTCGCGAATGTTGAGCATTTTAGCCTCCTGGTGAAGGTTAGACTCAGGTGACAAAAGCAAACAGCCAGTCGCAGTTCTGATTACGGTGTTTTGGCAGACCTGCAATTTCCTCCAGTTGGTGTCGTGAAGGTTTGGCGACCATATGGGTGCAGCAGATGCAGTGAAATAACGCCCAAGGAAATAACGCCCATGGGCCTTATTTCCTTTTTAAATGGAAATATCGCCCATCTGCAAAAAGAAATAAAGCCCATGGCTCTTATTTCCTTTTTAAAAGAGAAATAACGCCCATAGGTTTTTACGCGAGCAACACGAACTGTTGATTAGCATTTTTTTAAATCAAAATATCTTCAATACTATATAACCGATTTTTAAAATTTTGTTTGCATTGGAGATATCACTTCTATGGGTGCAAAACCGCGTATGTGCAAAATTTAAAATTTAATTTTAAAAACAACCCTGAACTACACCATGCTAATTCCTTCTGCGTAGTACACCCTTTTGCGTTGGCGGCCTTCGGCCGCGCTTATTATAAATAACCCTGGCCTACGCCATGCCAACTCCGGGTGGTTGCCCTGAACGGTGGCAACATGCCACTGTTCCCACTCTATGGGCGGGATCCATGGTATTTTTGTGCAGAACACCTTTCTGAATTGGCATGATATAACATAAAGGGAATAATTTTTAATTCTAGAGGTTGCGGTATTCTGCATTTATACCCTAAACCGTGGCAACGTGCCACGGTGCGCACACTTTTTCACTTTTTAACTCCAAATTCAGCTTGTTTTAATTCGTTTTTAACGTCCGTGGGCTTTATTTCTCTTCGAAAAAGGAAATAACACCCATCAGCAAAAGGTGATAACACCCATGGGCTTCATTTTCCTTTTTCTCTTTTGAGTGGGAAATAGCGCCCATGGGCGTTATTTCCTTGGGCGTTATTTCACTTCACCGGTGCAGCATAATCAATAACCGGTCGGCCAATAGCCGTATAGGTGGCCAGCAACGTTTCTTTGTCTTTGCCCCAAGTACTGCCGTCTAGTGACTTGAGGATCTTGATGCCGCTTTGTACCTTTGAAGCTATTGCAGTGGCATGATTAGCGAAGGTGAGGCTATTGTCGAATGTAACACCCCCCCCCCCCTAGAATTGTGGGGTGGTTGACTGTAGGTAGTGGGACACCATCTACGTGGACATTCAACTCCTGCCCCATCTGCGCATTCCACGTAGTGAATAGGGTCGCTGTCGATTTAGTCGGGGACAGTGTCAGGTTCCGCTCTGTGAAGAGGCTGGAAAGATCGCGCAAGTAGTAGTTCTGTCTTGAACATAGTTCGTCCGTGGAAGGTCCTTTGCCCGTGGCCATCACGGTGCAGTCGTCAGCGTACGAAACGATGGAGACCCCCTCTGGTGGAGGAGGGAGGCTCGAGATGTAGAAGTTAAACAGAAGGGGTGAAAGGACACCACCCTGCGGAACCCCTTGTCTAATTCTTCTAGGTCTACATCTCTCGTTTCGAAACTTCACTGATGCCAGCCGACCGTTTAAATAGTTGGCGATCCATCGTTTTAGGCCGGCAGGAAGCGGTGTCTCCTCCAGGTCTTTAAGGAGTGTGGCATGGTTGACTGTGTCGAAGGCTTTCGACAGGTTGAGTGCTGTCCTGTGGTTTGGTTGGTGTTGGTCCAAAACCGAAGTTAATCTGCCTCGGGTTGGCATTTAATGCCGATGTTGTGCTATGATTTTTCCGGAAGCCATGTTGATGATTGGCCAGCTGCAGGTTTGCAGTATAGTATGGGAGCAAGATAGCCTCTAACAACTTCACTACCGGCGAGAGGAGAGATATCGGACGATAAGAATCTCCTTGATTCGCCGGCTTCCCAGGTTTTAGGAGGGGGACCACAGTCGCGTGCTCCCAGATATCTGGTATAACGAATGTGGTCAGTGAGAGGTTGAATAGAGCCGCCAAGTACTTGTGCCCCTCGTAACCGAGGTGTTTCAGCATCTTGATGGCAATTCCGTCGGGTCCGAGTGATCTAGAAAGTTTCGCCTTCCTTATAGCTTCCTTAACCTCTGCGACGGAGACGACAATGGGCACGGCTGTGTGTTTGTGCGCATGTCGAATGGCTTTTCTCTTAGCCCTATCTGCAGGAGAATGCAGTATAAATTGCCGGCAAAATGAGCTCGCGCATTTCCTGGGTCCGATTTGACGCTGTCGCCGAAAGCAATGGAGACCTTGTCATTGTATTTGGTCGGGTTGGATAGGGCCTTGACTGTCGACCATAATTTGACGACCCCGCCGGAGCGGTTGCATGACGCTAGGTGTTCTTTTCAGTTGGCCAATTTGTGGTCATTGACAGTCCAACGGATTTCCGCGTTGAGATCTTTTATTCTTGGATCTGCGGGGTTCAAGAGTCTCACTTGGTCACGTTCTCTTGCCATTGCCGATGCTACCGCAGGGATGAAGCGGCCGGAGGCTGAATCGATGACTTTGCGAAACTCTTTTTCACTTTTGCGTACGTCCGTCGGTGTGGGTAGGTCAGCGAAGGAGTGCTCTGTATAGTCCGTGAACCGTTCCCAGTCCGCTTTACTAAAGTTAATGTACGTTCGTTTTGCTGTCGTTATGAAGTCGGACGGTCGTTCGATGTTTAGTAGAATGGGTAGTAGGTGGTCTGATGCCAATGTGAGCATTGGTTGCCAGTTTACGTGGTTGATAAGGCCTGCACTTGAAATGGATATGTCTGGCGAGCTGTGGCAGTTACTTGCCACCCTATTCAGTGCAACTCCATTCAGTGTACAGAATG
Organism: Sphenella marginata; assembly: GCA_951509765.1. Lineage (NCBI taxonomy): Eukaryota > Metazoa > Arthropoda > Insecta > Diptera > Tephritidae > Sphenella > Sphenella marginata. The sequence goes on from CATOCK010000065.1 coordinate 16,994, forward strand.
CCGAGTTGTCTAGTTGTGCGTGCCTTCTGCTGTCTGCTGGCAAGTTGGAGTGCCAGAGATCGTGGTGTGCGTTGAAATCACCTAGGATTAGGCAGTTATCGCCCCTTAGCAACGCACTAATATCAGGGCGATAATCACGGGGACAGCACGTAACAGGGGGGATGTATATATTTATCACTCGCACTTCGACGTCGCCAAAAAACCCATAGAGACAGAAAGCGGTGCCAGGATCAAATAAAAGTGAATTCGCTATATCTTCGCATTTATGGATATATGATTATCCACAAAGAAAATGGGAATACATATTTGAGATATAGAGACGGTGCTAGAAAAAATTAAAAATGTAAAGATGAGTAAGCGGAGCGTTTGTGCCCCCTCTAGCAAGCTCGTCTGCCATCTCATTACCCTGTATGCCCCTGTGTCCCGGCACCCATACCAGGTGAATCGAGAGCTGCTCAGCCATCTCGTTGAGAGATTTGCGGCAACCCTCCACAGTCCTGTAATTGTACGTACTTGTCCCCAGCGCCTTGAGAGCTGCTTGACTATCAGAGAAGATGTAGACATCACCGTTATTCATGTCCACTGTCTTCAGATATTCTACAGCTTCCTGTATCGCGTCCACTTCCGCTTGAAAGACACGACAGTGGTCAGGCAGCCTAAAGCTGAGATTTGAACCCAGCTGAGGAGCGAACACACCTCCTCCCACCTTATCGTCGAGTTTCGAGCCATCTGTGTACAGATGGATTGAGCCGTTCTCCAGGGACGATCCGATGTCCCAGTATTCCCTCTCCGGAATTGTGATATAAAATTTTTTCTCAAAACAGTATTTCGGTGTACAGTAGTCAGAGCTGTACACGGGCAGATCGTCAAGGATGGAAGAATGACCTATACTAG
>CATOCK010000066.1:0-18787 GCA_951509765.1 Sphenella marginata
GGTCCCTAGCAGGGTCGGAACCCCCAAAATTAAAAAAAATAGCCTATAGCTCCTTCCAGACTATAACCTGTAGGCGTGCCAAATTTCAACAAAATCCGTTCAGCCATTCTCACGTTTTTAGGGAACAAAAGCAAACGTCTGGACATCCAAACATCCAAACATCGCTACATTCACATTTATAATATTAGTAGGATTGTGTTTACTTGGAGAATACACATAAATATCCAATGACCTCTCAAAAATGATCCAAGCCATTAACCGGTTAAAATTTCCAAATCTGTTGATAATTAGAAAAGTTACAGGCATTTAGGGCCTCATTATGTATGGCGAACGATAGCTCAGACGAACGATTCGGCTGCTCACAATATCGCCTAGCTATCGCTGCATCCGTCATTTTCGTTCGCTCCATAGATTTTGTGTTGAATAACATCTAAAGGCTGGTTTTCATTAGGTCAAAATATGACATCAAATGGTGGCATACTAATGAAAACGGCTGGCATATGGAGTCAATTGCGTTTGCAGTCAGTTTTGACGACTCTTTGTCATATAAAATGACATGCATGTGAAAACTGTCAAATTCCAGTATGACAGCGCAGTTTGCAACGATTGACACGATTGCCAACATGTTGGCAAATCTATTTCATTTGACTCAATTCGTTTGTGGAGTCGGGTTCGCACCCCAAATTTTGTGAAAAAATTTTTTTTTTCCTTTTTTATATTATTTTTTATATTTTTTCCATTTTATATTATTGTTTTCTTTTTTAATTCTGTAATATTACCATTTTGTGGTCGGCTACGTTATATTCATATCTCAAATTTGTATATTTTTGTGTCGGGGACAAAACAAAAAAGTGAAAATATATAAAAAAAAATAATACTTGCAATTAAAAAACAAAGAAAAGTTAATAAAAAGTTAAAAACATTTAACAAAAGTTGGGGTGGGAACTCGCTACCCTACAATTGATAGTGGAGTAGCTTGTCAAACAACTGACTGGGCAATTGTAATGAAAACGGGATGTCAATCGCCTGACACCACAATTTGACGTCAATCTTTAACACGGTCTGCTTTATCGACTTCATGTCAGTTTTTCAAGCGTAATGAAAACACATTTGACACCAAATCGCCATAGTGTCAGTTAAGTCAGTTTTTGGGGTCAGTCATTTTGACCTAATGAAAACCAGCCTTAAGGTTAGTATAGGCTTGTTATAACATAGTGCATAGGGATAGCGCCAAAGTTGACCAACTTGAAAAAAGACGAAAACATGCGTTTGTCCACTAATTTAAACACGGACACGGACGGACCCGGACCCTCCCCCTCCCCCCCTGAATACGCGCCTGCTCTGCAGTAAAGCTTTGCTTTTGAATACTCCATAGAGTAATCCAATGGGAGTATTTTGGGAGTACATACTCTCATGTAGGTGGCCTATAGAGTATGAAACGGAGTATTTCGGTTTTTGCAGGGTTAGAGATAACTTAACGTAAGATATTTTCGTTTTTGTTCTGGTTAATAACGATTTTTTGCAAGGTTTAATAATTATTATTCCGTTAACACCATTTGTTTTCAGGTTCATATTTACAACCAGCGTTTTTTTGCCGGCATAAACAAATGCACACGCAATGTACCATTCGATCGAATAAATACAAGGGAAGTAAACTCTTCTCAACTGGGACCATTACCAATACCCACAAAAAAACTTCCCTTCCGTTTAGATCAGATACCATTTTATGATACACACTATATGGTAAACGCGGCCAATTCAATATCAAGACAAACTTTCTCAAACTCATTGATCGCTCAAGAGGATGAAGAGCGTTGGGATAGCCCGCTCCAACTTAATCCATCAATGACAACATGTTTACTTACTTACAACGCGTATAAAAAGGAGCAAGCAAGCCAGACAAATTGGGATCGAATAGGTGAAAGTGACGTAATATACAACCAAAACTACTATCGGGATCCACAGATTATAAAAAGGTGATTTATTTTAACGTTATCTTGTTGATAAAGTCAACGCGGAGTAATTTTTTCTTCTTATGGTGTCATTATGGTGTAAAAGATACCGTGTTTCAACTCAATTCCCATTCGAATTGAGTAATGAATTGATTGAATAGCTTTTTCAATTATTAATGATTAATTTAATTGTTTTCAGAAATTTAAAATTGCTAATTGATTAGAATTAGAAAATAATCAAAAAAAATTAAAAATAATCAAAAGATGATTTTTTTTGCTGTACATTGCAAAAAAAAAGTTTTCTTTAAACAAAATGTTTGATGACTTCTTACAAGACATTTCGCACTTGAGACGCTCGCCCTTTTTTTCAGGCCATGTGGCACATAGTCAGGCTCAGTAATGCTCTCCCCAGAAAAATCACTCCGGCTTCCTCTAAAAGGAATGCTTGCGACATTTTCGAAGTTAAGTGTTCACACGCGACGATACGTATCGGTTTGATATGTATAATGGTTCAGCGACACTGTTCACAGAAAAAAAAATTTTTTTTTTTTCTTACATATACATATGACCAATTTTCCGGATACAGATCATGTTTGGTTTAATTTTTGCGAACTTGCTTGGCATATCGCTTTACCAAAATCTTTAGGATTTTTTAGCGTAATTTAACACAAAATAAGGCACAGCCTACGTTACACAAAGCACTGCTAACGTTACACGTGCGAAAACTGAGTATCTGTACATATAATAAAATTGTAACCGTTGATCTCTCAACCAGTTTTGGAGTTGTCGACCAATATGTGGACCAAGGGCGATCCAAAATGTGTTAGTACAATATGGTTATCAAATAAAAGGTGCTAATGAGTGCTGCAATAAGTAATTCTATTTATTTTTATGATATCTGTGGTCACAAGCAATAATCGCTTATATTGCTGATTATATGTATATATATTAATTGGTTACAAATAAAAGTATATGAAATAGTTATAATTATTTTTATATGTACTCTTGTTTGGATGTAGGGAAAAAAGAAAAAGGCCACAGTGCTTGCAATATTTGCCAAAAAAAAAAAAAACTACTTGGTTTACTTTCCCAGAAAATCGGTCATATGTATATCTACTTTCACTAAGAACTCAAAATATATTTGATTGAATATAATACAGTACAATTTCAACATAGTTTAATGTTTTCTGCAACTGTAAAAAAACGCGGTTATTTAGCGGTTTTCTCAAAAACGGCTGCGGCTCGCTTATGCATAATTCCATCTATCAAACAATACAAAAAAATAATCAATACAATCAATATAATCAAAAACAATCAAAAATATTTTTAAGAATTAATACTTTTGATTATTTTTTTTTTTTTAAATCATAAAAAATCTTAATTGTTTTTTGTTTTAGAATAATCATTAAAATAATCATTAAAACCTGTTAACATTGGGTAATCAATCATTACTATGCAATTCCAAAAAGTAATCAATCAAACCGATAATCATTACGATTATTAATCATTACTTAACAGGTCTGGTTCCAATTGCACGTGGTGTAATGTTATTTGATAAACGTTGCATTGACTTACATATAAATAAAAATGAATGTGTACTCAACCGATTTTTATGAAATTTTCACACTATATTCTTTTGGATCGTGGGTTAAAGCATAGGGTATATATATTTTTAGAAAAGTGGGCGGTGCCACGCCCCAGGCTATATAAATTTTCAATTCGTCATAACTCTGAACATATTTGATCTAAATTAATGATATATGGGTATGTGTGTCCTTTGGTCAAGATTTATATAATTTTGGAAAAGTGGGCGATGACACGCCCACAATTTTTGTGTTGTGTTTGTGCTTCAATTATGTCCAAAGTTTATGGTCGATCTCTTTTAAACTTTCCCAATACGTTAAAAGCTTATGTAATAAATAGGCTAAATATGTATGAGCAGTTCGAAGCCTACAAGCTAAGTAATATTTCTATTTGTTACCTAGATCCCTGAGTGTATTTGCTTAGGTAAAATTTTAACGTATGTTTATTAAGGTGCCTTGCCAAGAAAAGTTGCACTGTTTCCACAGGAATTTCAAAATTCACTCTTTTCTAAGGACTCCCCCAAAATATTTCGAAAAAATATTAAGATTTACTGAAACTAAACCGAAAAAGGAGTATAAAAAAATATTTTTTAATAAAAAGCATCTGAGATGATGGAGTGCAAAAGGTAAGCATAAAAAAGTTTGAAAATGTTATCAATATTATTTTTGTATAACTGTGCGCTAATATTTTACCTCGAACTTTTCTTTTAATAGCCACATAAACTTTATTATCGCTAAAGCGTACATATATCAATGAACTTACCAGGATCTCGAACTCTGTTTCGTTTGATTTCTTATTGAATACAGTTTTGTACTTTAGTGTTAATTTTTAATATTGTTTTACCTATGTATGTCTTTTATTATATCCCAGTTGGAAACGGTAATGTCTGGTAATGCAAAAAGTAATCTATCACTTGCTCTATTTACGCATTACATTGCATGACTATTAACACAGCACATGTCCTACGAAAGTAATGTGTCGCTCGCAACAAACTGAAGCGACAAACTATACATTACTTTTTATATTACTTTTTATAAATGAAAGGATGCATTACAATGGACACATTATATCTACCATTACTTTGCATGATAGAAAAGACGCATTACATGCAAATTATTTTTTGCAGGGTTACGGTTTATAAAACAAAATACAAGCTATGACCATTATTAGGACTACCACAGGGGTTGGCATAAGCATAATGAGAACGCCAGCTAAGGAGTGGCGACTTCTAGTCTAGGTGTTATATGACACCGTACCGACTAGTGTAATTCCAAGACGGAAAGTTCACAACATACATCGGGGTCACTTCATGAGTTGTAAAAACCTTACCGCATCAGGCGACTCTGCCTTTGAGGACGGGATAAGTACCTTATCAATATTTTGAGCTCTGAGCTCGTCATATCACAAAAACAAAGGCAAAAAACGAAAGCGCCCTCCTTTTTTTTTTTTTTGTGTTTTGTTTTTTTCATTTTTCAGAATGAGTTTGAAATTTTTCACATTGGCTGCTTCCAGGCGCGTATTCAGGAGGGGGTTTTGGGGGTTCAAACAACCCCCCCCCCCCCCGAAATTTCCGAAAATTAAAAAATATACGTTTGTACTAGAATAATTACTCTATTCACCTTTAAAACCCCTGTTAAGAAACTAGCATTAATAGCAATAATGAAAATACGGAAGAATAAAATTAAATAATATTTCACACAGAGATAAGTTATTGGTAGTCGCTAATCAATTATCAGAGCAAGTCTGAGAGGTCACAACTAAATTCCTGCAACGGTTCACTCATTTGGCCCTTTAAGAAATTCACGCAAAACTATCAGACTTGCTCTGCATAAGATCAACTTAGCAGGAGTGATTCGAACTCAAGTCTGTTGAAATTTAAATTAACTGGTTTTCGAGTTATGAATACAGCCGGCAAAAATCGTAAAAATTAGTGTCTCTCGTTATTGTAGTCACGGTTGCCATAACCTACACCAAAAAAATTACCAAGAAGTTAAAAAAAATTACTAAAAATTACCAAGCAGTACACAACGCAGTCGTATTGAATTATCAGAGAAAGTGACAATTATATTATACTTATACTTGGCAGGCGATAATAAAAATTGACGCTAATTTGGCAAAAAAGGATTTGAAAAAGTTTTAAAGTAAAAGCCCGGTATGCTGTTGAAAAGAAAATGCGCAAGAAATATTTTCATTTATTTCTTGACCATGAAATTGTCATGAATAGCCAAGAAATTTTGACGTTCCATTCTGCATGTTGAATAATTGCAGTTTGCAGCTTTTTATATGAATTTCAATGTTATTTTGAAAAGTAGAAAAGATTCTTACGCAACATATAAATTAACTCCTGAAGAAATCCTAAACAAAATTTCAAAACAAACAAGAAAAATAAATATTGTTTTGTACACGGCTAAAAGTTTTAGCCTAGATTTAAAACCTTTTGGGGCTACATATACACCTAGACCAGTATGTCTGCGTTCAAAGTGTTGTTTGGAATTTCCAGTAATATTAACTTCCTTTGACTAATGTCAATGTATGAAAGTATGAGTAAAAGCACAATAAAAATAGGCTGCATTCGAGATGTCAATCACGACGGCAGTGTTGCGCATTTGTCAAAGCATCACGTTCTACGTGCAAATCTGGCAACACTTGCAACAGCATGACGTTCTGCTGACAGTTTTTGCGCGCAATTTATGCGAATAATCGGCAACAAAAAATTTTGGTGTGCACAACGCAATGGAAGAAGAAAGGTTTGTATAATTGTTGTTTATTTTATATTAAATCAATTTTTTTATATAAATTAGTCAATTATTGTTTGATTTTAACTTGTTTTCCAGCGAAACAGGCGGCTCAGCCTTTAATAAGCTACTAGTACGTTGTCGACTTGACATGGAGGCTGAATTTAGTGCCGGGAAAAAAAAGAAAGCTGATCTTTGGGCTAAAGTGCTAGAATCCATGAATGCCGTGAATCCTCACGTCACAGACTCTAAAGATGCAATCCAGCGAAAATTTTTAAATATGATGGTCTCTTACAAACGCATAAGGAAACGAAACGAATCAACGGGCAGGGACGCCACTAGCTGGGAGTATTTTGATGAGTTTGATGCGGTTTACGGGACACGGCACTCAATTGAGCCTCCATTGCGAAATTTGCAGTCCTCTTTGGAAAGTCCGCCAGGCGGAGAGAGCGATGGTGACTCGGATAGTTGCGCTGGAAGCGCAAGCAAACGCACCAGAAAATCGACAAATGAGACATTAGCATTTTTTAAGGCTGAGGCAGACCAAGAGCAAAAACGTCACGAAGAGTTAATAAAACTAGAACGGAAAAGGTTGGAAATAGAGAAGCGAAAAATTGGCGTTTTAGATGATCTACGAGAAATCCTAGCGAAGAGGACTTGAGGATTATATTGAGCCGAAATGTATTACCTCACATGAGTTACCTTTAAATTTGATTTGCAAACTTGTACAAACATGCATGTGATGATTTAACTAAAAAAGTTTTGTGACTGATTTATGTATTTATTCTTTAATAAGCTTTTTAAAGAAAATAATTAAACATGTAGGTATCATCATCGCCATGACGTAATATAAAATTATGGAGTATAGTGCAGGCCAAAACAATTTCGGAGGCACTCTGTACAGTTGAAACGTCGATGTGATTGAGTATTCTGAATTTTTTCCTTAAAATGCCGAACGACTGTTCCGCTAATACTCTTGTGGAACTGAGGTAGTAGTTAAAGTTTTTCTCTTCTGGTGAAAGATGCCCATTATCCCTATATGGGACCATCAAATATTTCAATAGTGGATACGCCGAATCCGCTAATATTACGGCCCCGGCCGCAAGCTGAATTTCTCCCGAACAAATTTTTTGGTAAATTGGGCTATTTTTCCAGACGTTAGCGTCGTGGCAACTTCCAGGAAACCCAATGAAGACGTCTAAAAATTGTAGGTTGCTATCGCATATAGCCTAGAGAGAAAAGGAAATAGAAAATTGTATAGGTATCGTAATAGGGTAAACATATACATTACCTGCATAGTAATGGAGAAATTTCCTTTGCGGTCGTAATAGCTGATTGCGTCCTTTTTGGGCGTATTTATTTTAAAATGGATTCCATCCATGCACCCCACCACAAAGGGAAATGGATTTCGTCTTTTTGATTGGAAGTCTTCCATAACTTTTTGCTGCCCCACAAGCGAGGGCCAAATTATTTAATTTTTTAGACGGCACACTGCTTTAATGGTCATGTTAAAAAGTTTGTGCGCAGTCCCTTTTCCGACGCCGAAACGATCAGAGAGTTGTCGGTACGTAATGCGACTGTTGCACAACTTCCACAAAGTGAGATACAGCGACTGTTTTAAGGAGTAGTTTGTGTCCGATGTTGGCCAATGTGAGTGTAGAGCATCAGTCAGTTTCTAAACAATTAAAACACATTGTTTATATTATAAACAAACGTTTTTAACTATAGTACTTACGGCAAAGGTGTCACGAGTCATACGAAAGTGAGAAAAGAAGATGACCCCATCGTACTCCTCAATTGTTTTAAAAAAAATTTTGATCTTCGTCACTCGTCTTCTTTTTAAAATTGATTGTAAGAGAACGTTCCGTCTTTTTATGTAAATTTAATTCCTTTTTTTAATTTTTAAAACAAAATTATCAGCATTTTTCTCCATTTCATGAAGAATCAAATGCATTTCCATTTTGCTTCATATCAACAAACAAATTTTCTGCAAAATGCGCAACACATCAGCTGAGTCTCAGCAGAGCAAAAGCAAACGTTCAACAGGGTTGCAGTACTGCTGCAATTATTACGTTGCTCGAATGCAGCCATACTGCAACTCAAAGTTACGAACTTTGTGGAAAATTCATGAAAATATTGAGTAAAAAATTAAATAACTACAAACAATATAAATTGCACATTTACCTACATACTTTTCAAATGGTCGAAAACAGCTTCCAATTCAAAGTCTTTCAATAAAGATTTCAACTTTTCATCACTTTTTTCCTCTTCACTTAAAGTTTGCGCGTTAGTAACATTGACGAATTCACCTTCTGTGGTGTAAATCACATCACCAAAAGAGGAACACTTTCCATTTTTGAACATGCACAATTAAGATTCTTTAATATTGCAAATAAACTCTTTAATATCTTCTTCCCCAAAAAAACTTTTAATAAGCAATGTAACGAAGCCGACAATGAAAAGACAAATAAAAGCAGAAAAATGAGAACCGTTAGCCGTGTATGCATTTTGTTGTTTCTTTGCAATGAGATGTATACTTTCAATGGCAGATCAACAATGCCCACTTTGATTTTACAATGTGGCCATATCAAATTAAAAAAATTGATGTTGAAATGAACTCGTTTGTCTTGTTGCTTTATTTCCACAATGAATTATTGTTAAATTGACGATATTATTTTAAGCCCAACGAAAAAATTGTCACTCTGAGCTGTAAACATTTCAATTCAACTCGAAATTTCTCAACATTGCAAAATGTAATATTGTCAACGTCCGGACCTAATTTTACAAAGCTGTTTTTCCCTCAGTGTAAAAATATAAGTATGTGTGTATTTACAGTTAATTCTTATTTACTGATACTTTGGCCGTTACAGTTTTAAAACTAATATAAGCCGTGTTTTTTTTATCCGCATTTGCGTTTGCGCTTAATATTTGCTAAGCGCAAAACTTTATCTGCAACTGTGACAATTGCAGATGACTGTGTTATTTAAGTCGCACACGCAGATGTACATATATGCGTGAAAAAACACGCCTATTATTTACCAAAAAAATTACATTTATTGCTGCTTTCTTTTATTAGTTGAATTTTTGATTTGTTGGCACTGAAAAAAACCGCGTTTGGAAAGCGTAGCAGCTGGCATTTGCAATAGAGTTGGTGCTAGAAGAGTCTGCTTCGTCGACCAGGCACGCAGATACACACATACGCCGAGCAAACATTAGACATGTCAGGATTAAGTCTGACCGCAGGTGGTACTTTTCGCTGGATGAAGACATTGGCGGCCCCGGAACTGACAAAGGAGTTTACGGAGTATGTGTTGGTGGTGTGGAGTGGTTGCCGGTTGACGTTTGGCTGCCATTACCTTAGTTTTAATGGTGTTAGTAAAGTTGTTAGATTGGTGTTTTGAATGCTAGTCCAATTTTCGGTAATTGTTTACAACCGGTGCCGAGTGCTAATGCGCATCCAAAAATATTTAAAATATTAAATCTCCGGAGGCGGATCCACATTCCCGGCATCGAAACGCGTCTTTTGATATCCCTTCCTACATTTTTGGACAAATATTAGCACTCGGCACCGGTCGCAAACAATTAGCATGCAAACATATCAAAAAACCTCATTAGAGCACTAAAACAAAATATAGCGAGCGTTTTACAACTTTTATATACGAGTTTTACTTATATTTTAAGAGTTTTAACAAAAAATCGCGGAAATTAATCTAATATTGTTTGCAAAATAAAAAACAAGCAGCTATCCGTCAACAAAATTGCAACTGAGAAAAACGGAGCTACGTTCGAAGTGCATGATAGGCAGAATTGTAAGTTTCGAAGTTGAACTGAACGGAAACGGAACGCATGATACCAAAGTTGCCAAACGGAGAAAATTTCGATCCAAGTCGAAATGCATGATAGGGATGATGGTTTTATCATTAATATTATTGGTTGTTTGACAAAAAACAGTTTGTTGTGATAATAGTAATTATTTGATGTATAAAATTAAAAAGCCTCTAGTTTTGCAAAGTTCACAAAATACAACTTTTCCCTTTGAGACTTTGATGGTTTCATTATTATTATTTTTTAGCTAACTTTGCAAAACGGTTAACACCATTGGATTCAGCGTATCTGAATTAAACAGAAATGACCTATGTACATACATACAAGGTGGCGCAAAAGTAATCCTCCTATCAGAAAATGCTATACAATTTGCGATTAACCCCTAAAGTCAGTTCTGTTTTGACATTTGTGTAGTAAACACATGCGAAATACACGTTAATAAACAATGTTACGCTACACTGCTCCAGAACGCGGAATATTGTTATTTGACCAATAATCGGTCGGTGACTTTGGCACAACGTGAATTTCGTCGCAGATTTCCTGGCCGTCCTACTGATCAACGAGTTCTTTTTGCCGCAACTTGATGAATTGGAATTGGAAAACATGTGGTTCCAACAAGACGGTGCAACAGCACACACTGCACGTGCCCCAATCGATATGCTGAAGGATGCATTTCCCGGGCGCCTAATCTCCCGTTTTGGCGATTCGCACTGGCCAGCAAGATCGCCTGATTTGACCGCTCCAGACGTCTTTTTGTGGGGCTTTTTGAAGTCGCGGGTTTATGTCAACAAGCCTCAGACTCTTGCAGCTCTTAAAGACAATATCCGTCAAGAATGTGAGGACCTATCGCCGGAAGTTTTGGCCAAAGTGATGGAAAATGTCATAAAAAGGGCTCAAATGACAATCAACTGTGGCGGCGACCATTTACATGACATCATCTTCTCGACTTGATGTAAAAAAAATTAAAACACCAAATAAAAATAATCCACAAGAAGAATCAAAGTTTTTCATTTTTTTTTTTTTAATTACAGCCAAAAAATATCGGAAGCTTACTTTTGCGCCACCCGTTATATCATTCCTGTGTAAAGTGTGTTAGTACCTTCGTACCCGTTCTGATATAAACGGATACAAATAGTCTCTACATAGGACATCCTCAAACAAATGTGAGCCGTTCAGCCCAAACAAAGTGATCAGGGCCCTTACTCAGTAGTTCTATTCGAAAGGCTATTCTACTCGAAAGCAAAAAGCGATTCTAATTCACATAGGCACTCTGTTATTCGTTCGAATTTACATTAGAAAATATTCCATAATAGTAGGCATCACTGTTTCACAAATTTCAAGCACAAAGCAAAATACAAAAACATATTGCATAAATCTTAAGTGCAGTATTAGGCAGCGCAAACTAACACGCCGCAATAGCGTAAGTGATAAGCATCGCGACTGACATACATGTGGACGCCGGTTCGAACACAACTAGTTTGTAGTTTTTTTATTTTATTTTTTATTAAATAAATTGTATTTTTTTTAAATATATGAATACTTCTAACATTGAAAAATATTTTTGTTGCTTTTTTCCAATTTTTTACCTAGCATTCTTCAATTATTATCTATCAGCTGCGATTGTTTATCTCTTTCTGCAATAAAAATAACTGCTTGATGAAAAAAAGAGACTAATTGTTATATTATAATCATAAGAAAATACATTTTTGTTGATTTCCGTGTGCTTAATTGTTGAAGAATGCAATTTTCTAACTTTCGACCATTTTGGCTTATGCTTTCGAAATAGTGAGTGCCAAATTTTCTACAATCAAAAGGGTCATAAATCAAATCCGAAAGGAACAGAATGGAACTCGAACAACGAATGTATTCTAATCGAAAATGGCGTACAGAGTACGAATTGCTCGAAAGCGAATCAAATTTCTTTAGAATAGAACTACAGAGTAAGGGCCCAGAACTGGCAATTGTCCCATCCTCCTTTGCGACTCGTCCCGGTCTGACCCTAGACTAGTCGCATTTATTGCAGGGTATGTGCATACATAGGTACATACATGGATAGAATTTTTAGGTATGCATTTTCTTTTCTATGCCTGATGAATATAACCATGCGTTAGGACCATTTTCCATAATATATATTCTAAAGGGATGCATATCGCTAAACTAGTAATCCCGAAAAAGTACAGAAATGATCCCCAAACCAGTCTCTAAATGGTCCCGAAGTCATCCATTGAATATTCTGAATATGTACAAATTACAAAGAACACACAAAGAAAAGTGAGGTGCGTACATTTCGATTACAGAACATACTATGTATGTACACCAAACTACCACTAGGATATGAAGAATTGTTGGACATAATTGAAGCCCAAACAAAACACAAAAATTTGTCTGTGTGGTACTGCCCACTTTTCCAAAAATATATGTAGCCTATGTCGTATACACTAAACTTTTTACGTATTGGGAATGTCTAATAGATAAATTTTGGAAATTATTAGCACAAACAAAACACAAAAAAATTATTGGCGTGGCACCGCCCACGTTTCAAAAATTTTAAAAATCTTAACTAAAGGACACACATATCCAAAACTATTTATTTAGAGTTATCTCGAATTGAAATTTTTTAGCCAGGGCGTAAAACTGCCCATATACATATGTACATAGCCTTTGCTTTATCACGTGATCCCAAGAATATACTGGAAAAATTTCATGAAAATCGGTTGAGTACTTCTGACGTCTATGAAGGGCACACAGAAACTCATATTAATTTTTATTTACATTTTATCTTGTATATCTTTTCGAAAGCCAAACGGGTTTTAAGATTTCATTTAACTTGAATATAAATAGTTTGAAATCTGTTTCGTTTTCTAATCGCAAATCTTGAGAACGGCTAAACCGATTTTAATGAAATTTGAGACATAAACTCTCTAGGTGATCGACATCGTTCTGGGTTAAAAAAAAAATTAAAAAATCATCAGGGTTTTCGGTATATCAAATAAGTTTTCAGGGCCATAGTTGAGTCCGGCTCGGAAATATTGACCAAAACATGGACCAGGAGTAAAATTTTGAAAGTAAATTCTATATGGGAACGGCATAATTATAGAACAAACAAATTTGCAAATTTTTTTTCGGGTTTTTGAGATATGAGATATGATTAGTACTTCAATTGTCCCAAACCTTGATGTATCAAATTATATAGAATTAAAATACATTTAATAAAGAGAATTTTAATTTAAACTTGCTTATTGAGGATTTAAGGTTAAAAAATAATTCATGTTTCTCGCAATTTATTAAAACATTTGCTGAAAAATTCAACAATGGCCTAAACTAAATAATTATACAGTTTTTAATAGAAATGTTTTATCTTTTTCCACTCAGACACCAAGTGCAAATGAATATGAACGCATACAACAGCTACAACCAATACAATAATAACTATGGCAATACATCTTCACAAACGTGGGGAAATCGGCCAGGCTCAAGGCGGAATTCTTTAAAGGGTTATGCGGCTCCTCCGCCTCCCCCTATGCCACCAACAAATTTAATGTACCGCAATGATCGAAATCCATTAAGAATGTCGCACCAAACTGTAAAACCGAACTACCAACAACAATCATCTTTTACATCTTCTGACCATGTGCGGGAGTTAAAGGACATTGGACGCCGTTCCAATGATGAGGATGTAGGTTGGCCAAACCATATCTAATAAGTAATATAAGGAATTCACATTTAACTTTCTTTCATGTAACTACTACTCACTAGAGCTCTGAAGATCCACCGTTTAACTTTAAAGCTATGCTACGAAAGACTAATTATTCTCGCTCAGGCCAAACTATATATGAATCTAATAGTTACATTTCAAATAATAACAACGAAAGTTTCCAAACCCCAAAACTGCGTCAAACGGGGCGTCGGTTCGATGATTTTAACAATTCAACGAATATGTCGACTAATCAAAATAAATTTACACCACCATTAAAGCAAACGACTACTTTTGTTGGGAAAGGCTTTGAAAATACAGACGCCAAATCGTTTGAAGAAGCAGGTTCATACATTGAGGAGGAGATTGCACCAGGGATTATGTTATCTGGATATGCTGTTGATATATAACTTTATAATTTTATCAGTAAATAAAAGTAATAGCGCAAAAAAATGCATGCAAGAAGAGAAAAATGTTAAAAATCATTGATCGAACTGTGTATTCCGTGAACAAATCGACAAAAATATTTACCGATATTGGTATCGCGATATGCGTATTATAATCTTTAACAATTTGTCAAAAATATTGCATAACCAACAAGTTTTGAGTAGTTAAAATGTTAATATTTGATTGCCATTATTTATGTAAGTCATAGTATATCTCTACTAGTAGCCCAACTAACAGCCCAGCAAAATTTTTGCTTACCTAGAATCGGAGCTGTAATCCAACCAATATTGTGGAACACATTACCAACCATATGAAACCACCGATTATTTTAACCCAGGCATGTCATTAAGCGAAAGCGCTTCCTCTTTGCCTTACTGAGAAGGAGTTTTGGAATGCATATTTAGAATCTCTTATGTAAGGTACTACTGTTTTGTAGATAAAATCTCTTATTGAACGCATTCCAAACGACGATTAATAAGCGCTGAATCAATTCATGATTTAAAAGCGGTTTTGCAATGCGCTTGCAGATTCGCTTACGTAATGCATTCTTATTTCGCAGTTGAAATGGCTTTTAGAAAGCATTCTCAATGGTGGCATTTTGTGAATTTCACTACAGCATTAAAATATCTGTGATTTAAAGCTTTGGAATTTTGTATTTCTCTTAAATTAATACAATTCATAGGGAGTACATATGTATGTGCATATATACATATATACATAGATATCTACTTATCTACTGTATTATTTTTTCCTTATTTTCTAAACATATTTTTTTGAAGTGCTTATTTTTGACGCATCGTACTCCATGCCGTAGATCATTCAAAAAATCTGTAAAAGTCTTTCCTTCCACAACTGTTGCCTCTAAAGTAAAAAATATGTATATTACACTTTTTTCTTAGTTAAGTATTAAAAATTTATAAATAGTACCATAAAGTATATCGAGCAATTTCGGGAAATTGCGTAGCCTCTTTTTTTGGTTCTTTCCATCCACATTATATTGTAAAATAATCTCTGTCGCAAGGATCCTTTCCATATTTTTACTCCATCCTCCGGGTATAATCAACCTTTTCAAACTCGCAATCTGTAAACATAAATACAAAAAATTATAACGTTAGTAAAAAACCCAAATAACAAATTTCACATATAGCGGCACAAATAAAGTGTTTTTAAAAATCTTACCATAGCACCCCTATTTACTTCTGTTATGTCATTCTCTAACTGAATGAGCTCCTGTTCGGAATTTAGGGGAAACCTTTTCGAATATGTAGGATGATCGGCTCCAGTTTTCAGTAAAACAGATTTAAGCATAGCGACCTCTGCTGCTAATTGTGTTATAATGTCATTTTGTGAATTTACTGTGCCTTTAAAAAGATGAAAATTTGCTATTAAGTAGAATTCCATAAATTTTATAAGTAATTTTTTCAATGACTTACAAATAAGATTAGAGATTTCATTTTTAAGTCCTTGTACGACATCTACCAACTGGGCATCCATTTTTCGAAAGAGTTAAATTTGTGTTTTTGCTGTGTTTTTTAAAAGCAGTGATGAAGTAGAGGTAGCAAAACTAAGTTTTCTTCATACGGCAACGACATGAGTTTGGTGTAAATGTCTTGTAAATTAAAAGTCTGTGTACTATCGAATTCTGAAGGGTGAACAATACAGATTCCTAGCTCCAGCGAAGAAATGGGTTCTGAAAAAAAGTTCTGTGGATTAAGATATGGTTTTCCCTCGAATGTTCCATTTGAATTAACTTTGGTAATGCATATGGGGCGAAAAGGGAATGTTGTACAAAAGTTGTCAGGAAAGTGCGGAGACACATAAAGATCCTCCATTACGTACGCAATAACTTCCCCTTTTGCGTTGAGCTTCAGCCCAGATTTAGGGTTTTTAATTGATATATCAGACTTATGAAATTTGTTGTACAATTGCTGAGAAATAAATTCAGGTTTTTTACAGTTTTTTTTCAAAGTTTTCATAAAGTTTTCGAACTTGTACGCTGTAAGATTCCCTAAAAATCCGTGAGTCTTCACAGAATCTGTAAGATGCAACAAGTTGTGAACGTTATATGTAACACTGGTCTCTCCATAAAACTTTGGAAAGTTGACTACAAAGTCGGAAAGCATCTCCTGTATGGTAGATAAATTGGATGAAAAGTGTTTTTTACACATTAACATGCGATATGAGCAATGCAAAAGAAGAAAGTGATAATAGAATACATCAGATACGAAGTTCTTAAGGGCTAACGGACCAGTGTAAAGCAGGAACTGGCGGAATTCAACAGCTTTCCATCTTTTTAGTTCTTCATATGATCGAGGTTTCCTTGCGAACTCCCTAGTTATATATGGTACAAATGACGTAAGTAAGGAGGACATTTGTTTTCTTTCTTGCGGACGTAACGTTTGTTCTGTTTTGGATGTAAGAAGATATGAAATCATTTTTTTTGTTACACCCAGGTCAACCAAGTGCATTGCGTCTAAAGGAAACTGGCTGATCATGCCTATACCAATTTCTTCTAAATTGATTTTGCAATTAAAATACAAGGGGTTGTGGAAGGACTTGTCTTTCCTATTGAAAAAATCAGTGTCAGTACGTAAATCACCAACCATAACTTCATATGTAGGTACGCCCCTAATACTACGACCAATTTGCATACACTTTGTGCAACCATTTAATGCGGTATGTCCTTTGACGCCACAAAGAAATGATCGAGCTGGAGCATCACAAATTATTACATGAATAGATACTTTTAACAATTTACTGCCTACCATAATACCCTGATCTACAAGATATTTGACTTCCACCACAAAGTCATGTAGGAAACTATTTACGTTGATGGGTTTTGCTTTCCCTACATACGATCCAATAAGAAAGGGCTGACAGTGTGGAATATTGGAAATGTGACACAAAATGGGCCATAACCCTATGGCTGAGCTCTTATAAAGAGGTAATCCGTCTACACCAATGTCAAGGCAAAGCTCATCGATGTCCACCATCGCAATAGCAGCACTGATTTTTTGAAGCTGATGTTGAAGTCCGATGTGCACATATTCTCCAGGAGCAACAGTACGAATCGTAGCATGAATATTTGATCCCACCAATCCTGAGACACTCTTTGGCACTTGGATATTTTCAGTTATCAAAATGTTTAATAACTGAGTGCATGTGACCACAGGTGGATTGCACTCCAGAAACCATTGCCTCAGCTTTTTTGTCAAGCTATTTGTTTGATCATCTTGTACATTATGAATCTCACCATCGACCATAGCACTTTCACTTTCAACAAATTTGGCTTGCTTAGCTTGCAATTTTTCACACAAAATGGATTTTTCCTTTTTCACAAGGCGTTTTATATGCCTTTTACTATACATATTGTTATTTTTTATTCACCTTTATATATTATTTGTTTAAAATATGTTTAATTTACTTCACGAAATTGTCAAACGCGTGATTTACGGCCGAAAACTTTACTTGAAATATGCGAAAAAAGAAATAAAAAACAATGAAGCCAGACAAAAAACATAACTGTAATTTACAAAAAGCAAAACGTAAATATGATTTTTTTATATTACTCGCTTCTCTTATGCATTACTAGAATCGATTCTGTAATGCAATGATGCCATTGTAACTGGTAATGGAAATAATCATCGGGAAGTATTTCTTGATTACATAGGAACTCGTTTTGTAATCGATGTTAGGAGAAGCGCTTGCCAAAAATTTTGCTGGGAGCTGACTCACTCCGAATCTGCACACACACACAAACCAGACAGGGCGCTAAAGCAATCGCAAATTAATACCACAATATTGAACATAAATACAAAAAACTCCCAAATTATTAAGTATAAAGCAGTTTTAATCACTTATCAGCTGCAATAAAGTATAAATTTCATTTTAAATGAAAGTCTCTAGTTGCAATTTTCACTATGAAACAACTCTTAGCGCGATTTCTTTCATTCTATTTACTTGGAGTACCATCATACACTGCCTTCCACTCCGATTCGTAAAAAAAGATGTCAAACTAGTAGGGGTAAACAATAATTTCAGTTTTGTAGGTGACCGTGCCCTTTATTTTCTCTTCTTCTTCTTATATAGTGTCCTAACCGCGTGGGCGATTTTACCACCCAACATAGCTTTACCATATGATACCATATCGATACTTTTCGGCATCGAGTATGTAGATCCCGGTATCGTATTGTTACCTCAGGGAGAAAGTCTTTGATGTCACCCTTTGTAACAACCTAGCAGAGAACCTTGTTTCTAAATTGGGGGTCTCATCGGAACCCTCCCTCTTGGACCACAGGATCATCCGGTTAGAACTGGGGTAACACTTCCAAAGACTTTTCTAAAATAAACCCCAGAAGAACAAACTGGAACAGGTACAGAGATATTATGGACGCAAATGCTATCGACCATGGTACGAGGCAGATCTCTTGCCAAATGGAATACCGGGTGGAGAGTTAATCAGATCATAACTGATGCCTATAACTCCAGTTGTCCCCTTCGCAAGGCCATAGAAAAAAAGGCTACTACATGGTGGTCGCTTGATCTTCAGG
>CATOCK010000067.1:0-16357 GCA_951509765.1 Sphenella marginata
TAGTTAAAGCTGTTCACAACAACAAAAAATTAGATGCTTTTGAATCCCTTTATATATTTAAAACTAAGAATGCCATGAATTCTGACAACGGGAATATAAATTCTCCTCTCTTTTCTTTGATTTAAAATTTTGTTGTAATGACCAAATGTTATTGTTTATACCTCTTTGTTTATTTACTAAAACCTTTTTGTTTAGTAGCGCGTCGCTGATGATGGACAGCAAGTCTGCCCGAAATGCATACGGTTGTGTAAAATAAAATATATATGTTTTATGTCACCAAACATTAAGGTGTTTTATTTTCACAAAAAATTTTTTGTAGTCCATAAAGGAACTTTTTGTTTAAAAACTTTTGTATGTGATTTTTGCATAATGATATGAGTCCACTTTAAAATTTACAGTAATTCATGTCAATATGATAGTATATTCGAAGAATGATAGGGGCTCACTTTCAAAATTTATATTACACATTTATATTACATTGAGCAACACCACCAGCTCAGTCAGAATTGGGAAGGACCTCTCCGAGCCGTTTGAAACTAAACGAGGTTTCAGACAAGGTGACCCCCTATCGTGCAATTTCTTTAATTTGATGTTGGAGAAAATAATACAATCTGCGGAACTCAACCGCGCTTGAACAATATTCTATAAAAGCGTGCAACTGTTAGCATATGCTGACGACATTGACATTATCGGCCTTAACAACCGTGCCGTAACCTCTGCGTACTCCAAACTAGAAAAAGAAGCGGAAAAAATGGGTTTGGTGGTGAACGAAGGCAAAACGAAGTACATGCTGTCATCAATCAAAGAGTCAGCGCATTCGCGCCTTGGCACCCACGCCACTGCTGGCACCAAAAAGTTCGAAATAGTGAAGGACTTCGTTTACCTTGGATCCA
The DNA here is from genome assembly GCA_951509765.1 of Sphenella marginata. NCBI lineage: Eukaryota > Metazoa > Arthropoda > Insecta > Diptera > Tephritidae > Sphenella > Sphenella marginata. The sequence continues at coordinate 894 of CATOCK010000067.1, forward strand.
GCATAAACTCCAACAATAATGCCAGCCTAGAAATCCAACGAAGAATTGCTCTTGCAAATAAATGCTACTTTGGACTGAGTAGGCAATTGAAAAGTAAAGTCCTCTCTCGACGCACGAAAATCACACTCTACAAGTCACACATCGCTCCCGTCCTGCTATATGGTGCAGGGGCGTGGACACTAACAACATCTGACGAGGCTGCATTGGGAGTATTCGAGAGAAAAGTTCTGCGATAGATTTAAGGGCCTCTACGCGTTGGCGACGGCGAGTACCGAAGAAGATTTAATGATGAGTTGTATGAGCTTTACGCAGACGTCGACATAGTACAGCGCATTAAAACACAGCGGCTTCGCTGGCTAGGCCACGTCGTGCGAATGAACGAAGACGCTCCAGCCCAGAAGGTATACTTATCGGCACCCGCCGGTGGAAGCAGAGGCAGAGGAAGACCACCACTCCGATGGAAGGACCAAGTGGAGACCGACCTGCGATCTCGTGGGGTCTCCAATTGTCGTAAGGAAGTCTAAGTTCGGGTGTAACCGAACATTAAATACCTAGTAGTGATCTGTTTTGGTATCCTAATTTACTCAGGTCTGTTTTAATACATACCTGAAAATTTGTTATAAAGGCAACTGATTGTTTTCGATAAAAACACTTCTGTTGTGAGTGGTAAATTAAATTATTACTAAATAACAAAATATAATTACCTTTCCTCATGTTCATGAAAGGTATGAAAATAAAAAAAATTAATAAAAACAAGTAAGGAAGTCTAAGTTCGGGTGAACCGAACATTAAATACCCAGCGTTAGTTTTCAGAAAAAGGGGGCGTAGTTTTCATCCGATTTCGCCCATTTTAAAAACCAATCTATTCCGAGCGTAAACAATAGCGAATTTGGTGGGCGCGGCCACGCCCCTTGCTTATAAAGCTTTAACCGCTTACATGAGCCAAAAGTACTCAAACGATCTTTTCAAGGGTTATACCATGTCCTATACATAACTTTGGAAAAGAAGGCGTGCGTTTTAACGTATTTTGTGAAATTGGTGATATACGGATATATGTGTCCATTAATCAATATTTACCTAATTTTAAAAAAGTGGGTGGTGGCACGCCCACGGATTTTATTATGTTGTTTGTCCCTATTTGAAGATCAGTTTTCATTGCAGATCTTTATGATGCTTTCACAGTGGCTTGTTAATAGTGAAATGTTGATATTTTGTTTATTCACTTGTGGGCGGTGCCACTCCCATTTTCCAAAATATTACCAAAAAATCTTTAAACATCATCAGGTGAATGAGTGTACTAAATTTTAGCATTATATCTTTATCAGTAAAACAGATATTGCATATTCCGGTTTCCTAACTCTCGTTTAGAGAACTTTAGTCCAAAAAGGGGCGTGGTCGTTCACCGATTTGTCTTATTTTCTGTGGTAGTACTCTACATAAACATAACATGCCTGGTACCTAGTTTCGTAAACCTATCTCACACCGTTCTGAAGTTATTAGCAGTCGAATTTGAAAATTGCATGACTCATAAGTGGGCGGTGCCACGCCCACTTTCCAAAATTTTGCAAAAATAATGTTAAGAATATGAAAATTGATGTATGTACCAAATTATATTATTATAGCGGTATCAGTTAATTAGATATGGACTTTTCAATATTTCCACCTCCTTTCAATATAACTTTTATAAAAAAGTAGGCGTGGTCGCCAAGCGATTTCGTTTATTTTCTATATCTGAATTTAACACAACAATAGTATGCCCTCTACAAAATTTCGTTATACTAGCATAAACTGTTCTCAAGTTAAGTATTAGGAGTCAAAATTTTAAAATTTCTTCAAATATATGGGGGCTCTGCCACGCCCCTTTTCAAAAAATTTGGTAAAATCCACCTTAGAACATATAAATCAATACATATTGCAAATTTTATTATTGTAGCTGCTCTGATATGGAATTAACCCGTTTTATACGTTTATCGAAATTTTCGATATCGAAAAAGGGGGCGTGGTTATCATCCGATTTCGCCCATTTTCAATAGCAACCTACCTTGGCCAGAAAGTAACCTGTATGAAAAATTTCATGCAAATATCTCAATTTTTACTCAAGTTATCGTGTACACGGACGGACAGACGGACATGCCTTAATCAATTCCTCTTTTCAACCTAAGAACATTCATAAATGGAACCCCATATCTAACTCGATTATTTTGCGCCGTTACATAGTACCGTTATGTGGACAAAATTAATATACCCTTGTACTAGTACGCTGGGTATAAAAAGGCAGTAGGGTGTTAACTACTTGCCCGTAAATCTTGCTTGTTTGTTATTCGATTTGCGTAATTTTTGGCAGGAGTATACTACATACTATTGGGAAGTATCTCGCAAAATTTCATTGAAATACATTCTTGAAATTCCAACAGTCGCTTTTGAAAATAGCAGAGCTTTTATGCTAAGAAGTGGGCGGCGCCACGCCTACTTCACCAAAATCCACAAAATTGCTTTGCTTAAAAAGCTTATTATGTGTGTAAAATCTTATTAATATAACTTATACAGTTATGGAAATATCGCGATTTTAATATTACGAAGAAATTTTTTAGAACTGTGGGCGTGTCCGTTCACCGATTTTATTTATTTTTACAGCAAAGAGTAAGCTTTATATGTTGAACACTTTCTCCAAATATCGTTTCAATTAATTAATTTTTACCGGAGTTATGGCATAGAAAGTTTTGTGGAATAATCCCCCATAAAGGGGCGGGGCCACGCCCATTTTCCAAAAGTTTTGTGCTTTCGTCTTTCTAGCCATAATATGAATTTGAAATTCGATTTTCGATGTTCGATAACCAACGAAGATCGAAGATCGAATGCAGCTCATAATAAGGGCCTTTGACTTGTGACTGAGTGAATCTTATTTTGAAGTTGCTGAAATGGATAAGATATAGTTCTTGTATTTGGCCCATGATATCTTCGGATGTAAATAAACCGTTGATGACGGAGGGGTTTAGATGCCGTTTGAGTAAGTCTTGTAGGTCGTCCATGGAGTACTGAGGTTTGGTAATTGTATGTCTGTGGTATGTCGGGAAGGGAATTTTGAAATCGTAAGTGCTTACTTGTCCGACGATTATCCAGATTTGGTATTTAAAAATGTTAATCGGAGCTTCAGTTGTTGGCATGAAGTTGTGTCCTGAGCTTTCGTCAGAATGAGTTGCTATTGTTACTGTATTGAGTTCTGGTGTTCGGGAAAGGGTATCGGCAACGACGTTAGTTTTACCTGGATTATATTTGAGTTCGTGGTCGTATTCCTCCAAAATTGCCTTCCATCTCTTTAACTTTGAATTATCGTTTTTGTTGCCGAGGGCCTAAGTTAGGGGTTGGTGGTCTGTAAACACTTTATTTTAGCAGTGCCATATAAGTAATTTCTTAGAGATTCGATGATGGCGAGTATATCTTTTTCGTTTGTTGCATAGTGTTATTCCGTCTTTGTTAAAGTCCTGGAAATGAAAGTTATTGGTTTACCATCTTGTTCCAAAACTGCGCCAATAGCATGTTTGGAAGCGTCTCTGGTTAAATGAAATTGCTTTCGGTAATTGGGGTAGGTTAATATCACTTCTCTTGACATCAGTGCATTCTGGACTTGATTGAAAGCTTCGAAAGCTTCTTTATTTAGTTGGATCGGCTTATTATACCCAGCGTACTAGTACTAGTACAAGGGTATTATAATTTTGTCCACATAACGGAACTATGTAACGGCGCAAAATAATCGAGTTAGATAAAGAGTTCCGTATATGAAAGTTCTTAGGTTGAAAAAAAGAATTGATTAAGGTATGTCCGTCCGTCTGTCCGTCCGTGTACACGATAACTTGAGTAAAAATTGAGATATATGCATGAAATTTTGCATACAGGTTACTTTTTGGCCAATGTAGGTTGCTATTGAAAATGGACGAAATCGGATGATAACCACGCCCCCTTTTTCCATATCGAAAACTTCGAAAATCACATAAATTGACATAACTTGCGTAAATACTGAGATATTTGCATGGAATTTGTTATGCTGGCTACTTTCTGGCCAAGGTGAAAATTGTCGAAATCGAATGATAACCACGCCCACTTTTTCGATATCGAAAATCACATAAATTAACATAAGCTGAGATATTCGCATAAAATTTGGTACACAGGTTACTTTCTGGCCAAGGCAGGTTGGTGTTTAAAATGGGCTTTTTTGATATAGAAAATTGCAAATAAGATTCTAGGGCCTATATCATTGCCAAGTGTTTGATTTCGTTCTGAAAACTAACGCTGGGTAACGCAGCATCAGGAATTTTGTAAGTTGCTCCGAGATGTAGGCTTAGATGTAATGCTACCTGAAGGCGTGTTTGTTGAAAACGCTTCAATAATACAAAGTGGAGTTGCCTTAATAAGCAAATCCGACAATTTTGTTGCGACAAAGAGAGGCTGACTGCATGGACATTGCCCTAACAAAGCAGCTTGACATTCCTGTTGCTAACCCTAACATTCCCAATGCACTATTGGATGGTGGCGATGCATTATTGGACGTGAGTTTTTCGGGGGTACATGTATAAAACTATACTAATGATGACGGAGTATCCTGTCACACCAATTAAGGTTAGTGGTAACAAACGTTTAAAGTATTATTGTATAATGGCGGGTCCAGTTGTTTTATCTGTGAGCACCATTGGTCTCACATCATCGTGTCTTTTATTGCGGTGGAAATCAGTACTTTCAAAATGCTTACTATCTATCACATACATTAGTGAAATTTCAAAAGAATTAATTTAGAATCAAATCTGGCATTGGTTCTTTAGTCTTAATAATGCAGACAAAACTGTGACATACCTATTTATGTACAACAAATAGATAATTAAAATACTGTTAAAATTAAAAATCATGTAAAAACTCTACTGTTATCTCGGGTTCAATGACGTCTTCGTAGTTTACTTTGCATTCGGCAGGTGTCTTTTCTTCCTCTCTCCTCAACAACGCCCGGTTTTTCCTCAACCACCTGTTTTACATAATTCGCCCATACATTCTTCTTAGCTGTCTTAGCACTATCTTCTGCATTTTGAGTTAGCGATAATATTCCTATTTTTCAGCACTAAAATGCAATTCAGCGAGAACTTCCTCAACCAATGCAACCGACCGATTCAGACTATTGTCCGTCCAAAAACAGCCTATTACCGAAGGTCGCGCTTTATCAGAGGCGTCAATATGCACAGATACATCACGGTGTACTTCCTCACCATCTTGGGCAGGTATGCCAGTTAGCGCTGAGCACAAATTTAGGTCCTGGATGGTAATATTATACATCCATTGTCAACGGCTAAAACCCTTCCGACAATGTCGGTAAAATTGTCAAACTACGTGTTTGGGCCTAGGTGGCCTTATTCGGAGGTGGCGGAAGTTCGATATTTGGCTTCCGTCACGAGATATTTGCCTTTAAAGTTTGGAATTGTTAGGGCGTGTGCATACATCAGTTAGAATAGATATGTATGTATATTATTAATCCTTTTATAATATTTCTTATTTTCAGGTATGGTTAAGTGCGGTATGATGGACTAGGTGTCCTCCAGGGCGAGTGACACTGATAATTTATATATATATGTTTATTTTTTATGTATTTTCATTGGGGTATGTATACGAGGGTGGGTCCATCTGCTGCCAACTTGTCGTGGCAGGTGCATTAATTTTAGTTTTAATTTTCAGTGGTTAGGTTTTCTTTGGCAGAATGGTTCGACCTTCTGCGTTCGGCTTTCTGTTGTCCTCGTTAGGGGTGGCGAGTGAAGGGTGGAAATTTGGGATATGGGTCTTGGTTGGACGTAGAACGGATCTTTACGATGAGGTAGCCGGCCTCTCGCCATCCATTCCTTCCATAGGGAGCAGAATCAGTTTGACCAATGTTCTTCTGATCTGACCCTTTTCGGTGACGAGCTCCACTACACGCACTCGGTTATCTTCGCCGGGGTGTACGTGGATAACTCGGCCGAGCCTCCATTCATTCGGAGTCATGTTGTCTTCTTTGATGACAACAAGATCTACCACCTTAATTGGATGCTTCCACTTCACTCGCTTTTGAAGTTCGGACAAGTATTCCACCTTCCATCGCCTGCAGAAGGTTTGATGAAGAGCTTTGAGCTTCTGCTCTCATTCACCTCTGATTCTGGCGCAGCCAGAAGATGACTTCCCATAAGGAAGTGCCCAGGGGTCAAGGGTTCCAGATCCGTGGATTCATTTGAGGCTGGACTTAGTGGTCCGAGAAAGGATGGGGTACTGAGATCACTGGTTGCTTCCAGATGGATAGCTTTGGTGGTGAAACAGACAAAGAGGCAAACGTAGCCCTTTGATAGTCGACATCCTCTACCGCTGTAACTTTTAATGTCAAAAGGCCCGTCAAAGTCCACCCCGGTATTTGTAAACGCGCGGCTGAAGGTAGAGCGTTCGCAAGGAAGGGTGCCTATAAGTTGGGTTTGGCCCGTTTTCGGTATATGGTGCATACCTTGCAATTATGAATGATGGCCCTAATGTAGCATTACATAAACACATTGCCCGACCTTGAAATCATAAACATTTACGTACCTCCTGTCACCTGTTGTCCCAGGGACTACCACCCTGACATTCGTGCGTTACTCAGGGGCGAGAATCGCGTCATCCTTGGTGACTTCAACGCACACCACGACCTGTGGCACTCCAGCCTGCAGGCCGATGGTAGGGGACAGGAGCTGGCTGACCAAATAGATGATTCGACGTTTTGCACGGTAAATGGGGATGCCCCCACTAGAGTGGCGGTAAACTGCTCTAGCTCGCCAGACATCACCATAGTCAGCGCTGGACTAATAAACTGCGTTGACTGGCGACCGATGCTGACGCTTGCTTCAGATCACCTACCCATAGTGCTCTCAATCGATCGCCCCACCGACTTTGTCACCGCTGAGAAACGCACATACACTAACTTCAATAAAGCCGACTGGGAGGGTTTTCTCAACACCACAGAGAGCGCCTTCGCTGCTCTTCCTACCCCGTCTGACGTACGAGAAGGGGAAAAGGCGTTTCGTATGGCCCTAATTTCAGCCTCCCACCAACACATTCCGTCAGGTAGAATAAAGGAAGTGCGTCCATTCTTCCCCGCAGAGGCAGCGGCCCTGGCAAATGAACGTGACCATATTAGACACCTGGACCCTACGGATCCCCAAATACGGGATCTTAACGCGGAAATCAGACGCTTAGTAGATCAACATAAACGCGCTAAGTGGGAGGAGCACCTAAGGTCTTGCAACCTCTCGGCTGGAGTTGGCAAATTATGGTCGACGGTGAAATCTTTGTCCAACCCGACTAAACCTAACGACAAAATATCCATCGCCTTCGGTGATAAGGTTCAGTCGAAGCCAAAAAGATGCGCGAGCGCCTTCTGCCGACAATTTGTAATGCATCCTACGTTGAACAAAGATATTCGCCGAGCCACCAGGGAAGCGCACAAACACAAAAACAGCGATGCGCCCGTTGCCATCTCCACAACAGAAGTTCATGAGGCTATTCGGAGATCCAAGAACACCAAATATATCGGCCCCGATGGCATTTCCATGCTGATGCTGAAACACCTTGGCGACGAAGGCATAAGATACCTCACACAAATTTTCAACCTTTCCCTTTCCACCTTTGTTATTCCTGAAAGATGGAAACAAGCAAAGGTGGTCCCACTACTAAAGCCTGGCAAGCCAGCTGCCGTAGGGGAGTCATATCGCCCGATATCTCTCCTCTCGCCAGTAGTGAAAGTGTTGGAAGCCACCTTGTTGCCGTACTTCACCGCAAACCTGCGGCTCGCCGAACATCAGCATGGATTTCGCAAAAATCACAGCACCACCACCGCGCTGAACGCCATAACCACTCAGATAGGGGACGGGCTAAACCAAAAGCGTCCAAACCACAGGACAGTGCTAGTTGCGCTTGACTTGGCCAAAGCTTTTGATACGGTCAACCATGCGCAACTAATGAAAGACCTTGAAGATTCGTCCCTTCCTCCCTGTCTTAAACGTTGGACTGCAAACTACATGAGTGGTCGTCAATCGTCGGTTGAGTTCAGAGGCGCAAGATCAAAACCCAGAATAGTTAAACAGGGGGTGCCGCAGGGTGGTGTCCTATCCCCGTTCCTGTTCAACTATTATATATCGAAACTTCCCCCCCCACCAGAGGGTGTCTCGATCGTCTCTTACGCCGACGACTGTACGATTCTGGCAACAGGCCCCTCCGTAGAAGAACTCTGCTCTCGTATTAACTCATACCTCCCAGCCGTGTCCGAATTCTTCGCCGGGAGAAACCTGGCATTGTCACCGAATAAGTCCTCGGCCACCCTATTTACGACGTGGACAACGCAAGTGAACATGGAATTAGACGTCTACGTTGATAATGTCAAGTTACCAACTGTCTCACACCCCAAAATCTTAGGGGTGACGTTTGATAACATGTTCAAATACGGCGCTCACGTAACCGCAATTGCCAATAAAGTCCAAAGCCGTAACAAAATCCTCAAGTCCCTAGCTGGCAGCACTTGGGGTAAAGACAAAGAAACGTTACTAGCTACATATAAAGCAATTGGCCAGCCGGTACTGAGCTACGCGACGCCTATATGGTCGCCGGGGCTAGCTGACACACACTGGACGAGGCTACAGGTCTGCCAAAACACCGCCCTTCGTACCGCCACTGGTTGTCTTCTTATGTCTCCTGAGCATCACTTACATAATGAAGCGAAAATGCTCGCCGTTAAAGAGCATAGCGAGATGTTGACCAGGCAATTCCTGTTCAACTGTTGCAAACCGCAGCATCCGAACGGACGCCTGATCAACGAGGATCCGCCCCCCAGGAGCATAAGGAGCCATCTACGCAAACACTACGATGAGATCCGGCACCTGATTTCCACGCCGTTTGATCCTAAGGTGCACCGGCAGGCCCTCACCCTCGTCCACACAAATTCGGTAAATTCCTATGTTGGCTCTCTCCCGGTGAACGCCGTTCTTCAGGCAGCAACACCACCCGTTGCCGAAGAGGAGCGCGAGCTGCCTAGGGAGACTAGGGTGATGCTGGCCCAACTCCGGTCTGGATACTGTAATAGGTTAAACTCTTACCTATCCAGACTGAACCCCGACTTGCCTAATGTCTGTCCGGCATGCGGCTTGTCCCCCCATACCACTAACCATCTTTTTGTCTGCTCATCTGAGCCTACTCTTCTAACACCCATATCCCTCTGGTCCTCCCCCATTGAAGCCGCTAGGTTTTTAGGACTTCCGTTAGAAGAGCTCGATGACAATATTGGGTAAGGTTGACACTGACTACCTAGGCAGGGCAAAGTAGTGTTAAAACAACAACAACAACAACATTGCCCTTTTACTTTAATTGTCATGTGCACATAAAAAATGTATAAACAAATATGAATGAATATAAACAACATTCTGCCCAAATTAGTTACATTGAACTCAGCGGGAGTTTATACAAATAGTGCACATGCCGCTCATAACGAGGATCTTGTTACACTTGTGTGGACGGTCAAAGACACCGCCACAGACAGTCGCAATGACCAACTGAACACAACGTCAGTTTGTCAATGCGACTGACATATTTATATTTTTATTGCAGTCATATGTTGACTTAGCATATTTTAGAATTATGCATTTTAGTTTGTACGTATTAGTAAGCTACCTATTTGTATATGTTTTAGTTTGTAAATAATTTGTATGTATTAGTGTAAGATTTTGTATATAAGAAAGAACATTTCCAATAAAGAATTCAATTGGATCTTCACGCTTAACATCAACAGAGTTTTATTATACACGATCCGGCCAGTTTGGTCGTAAAACAGTGAAAATTTGCTAAAAACGCTAAAGATCAACTGGTGAAAAGTTTAACTTAATCTTTATTCACATGTAATTTTAAATTTTATTCAAAACGAAGACCAACTGATGGAAAGCTATTGGATACAACGGCGCTCCAAATAGCTTAAAATAACAGATTAATTTTCAAAAACAGTCTTGGCAGCATAGAACCGATCACACGCGGAAAACATTAAATTAACTCTGATGAACACGAACATACGCATTAAAAGGGTGGAATACTTCACATTTGGACGATGCTGAAACAGGAATGACTCTTGATGAACAAGAAAATGCGAATTAAAAGGGTGGAATACCTCCTGGAAGACGTTGATACAGGAGTGACTGGCGGCAATTAGGTTCCAGCACATGCTTTGCGTACTTTCGGCATTCAGCGGCATTTCACAGAAAATCTTGAATCGGCAGTCCTGGAAATCAACTTCATCATAACACCGCAACATTTCATCAAAGGGCGACTAAAGCTGAAATACACTGCCCGCATCTATGACATTTACATACAAGAAGCTGAAAAGCTTATAGAAGAGGTATAAATTTAAGAGAACATTTTTAGAATGATTTGAGCACGCCTCACGGCCGCTAAACCATTGGCATTTAAATATGCCTAGGGACTAAAAAACAAAGAGAAAAAAAAAAGATTGTAAATTTTTAACAAAAACAAAATAATGCAGAACACTTTACCGCAGGAGGAAGCTATTAATTTTCATAAAGAATTTGACAGGATATTCCAACGGTGCATAGACACCTTTACAAAAGCTAGGGAACAAATAATTGAGAATCAAAAGTCGTCTGAAAAAATAGGGCCAAAACCGATTACTATAGAAGAATATCGGCGGAGGAATAAAATTAATACCAAAAAATTCCAAAAATTCCTGTCCATACAATAGTTCGTAGAAGAAAAAGGGCAGGAAAACAGGTTAGAAAAAATAAAGAAATAGGCGAAACTTACAGGCTACTAAATTTAACGACATACAATAAGGAAAGATTGAAACTAAAAAAAAAAATTAGGCAATTAAGAAGCAGAAAATAAAATTAAGTTAAATAAAACTATTTAAAAAAAAAAATATAAAAATGTTACAGTATAAATAAATTTTTGAGTAAATTTGAATTGCCAATTTTAAAACCATTTGAATAACCTTTTATTATGGATAGTGCTTTGCCCGACTATCTTGACTACGACAAAATAAATTATATCGTTGATAATTTAGAACGCGAAGACGCAAACAAAGTACGTAAGTCAAGACCTCGTAGCAAAGGAAGTAATAGAAATAATCTATACAAATTAAAACAATATTGGTACTATATTAAATAAATGAATAAATAAAAAAAAAAAAAAAAAATAAAAAAAAAAATTTTTTCTTTACTAATGAAAAAATTTCTTTAAAAATGGCATGGTGGAAGATCGCTTTGAACGGTATTTTAGTAGCTATAACAGGATATGAGATAGGTAAAGAAACCTCTGAAGATAGAAGTCAGGAAGACAAAATAGTCAAATATGAAGGATACCCAATACTAGAAGAGAAAACAGAAATCTCTGATAAATGGTTAATAATTTTTATATGCGTTAGTGCATTTTTAATTGTCGCAATTACCATTTTAATAAAAAACAAGTAAGGAAAGGGCTGTCTTCGGCTGTGCCGAAGGCTTCATACCTTTCATGAATACGCATAACTTTTTTAAGTGTCCGATCCTTACTTACAATTGGTACAAACTCTTCAAAACTGTTAATTTGAAAATACATGGCCCAAACCAGAGTTATCGGAGCAATCGATTATATGGGAGATATATGTTATGTTAGTCCGATCTGTATGATTTTCACTGCACACATCACATATGTAATAAGTACCAAACCTGCAAAATTTTACGTTCGTAGCTTCTTAACTGCAAAATCTATAGCCCAAAACCCATTTATCGAAACTATCGATTATATGGGAGCTATATGTTTGGTTGGTCCGATTTGAGTCATTTTCACTACACATGTTACTTATACAATATGTACGAAAAGTGCAAATTTCTTTTTAATTGCAAGATTTATAGACCAAAACCCGTTTATCGGAACAATCGATTGTATGGGAGCTATGCTTTGTATCGGTCCGATCTGGCTGGTTCCGACAAATGATTAATCCCATGCAAAATGGCGGCCCTATACCAAATTTCATCGAGATAGGTCTAAAATTGAGGGACTAGTTTGCGTTCAAACAGACAGACGGACAGACGGGCGGACAGACCGACATGGCTAAATCAACTCAGCTTATCATCCTGATCATTTCGGTATACTTAATGGTGGGTCTATCTCTTCTTCTTCTCATACTTACAAACATCGGACCAAAGTTATAATACCATTTCATGTTCATGAAAGGTATAATTATATAAAGAACAAATTGAGACAATATAAAGAACAAAGAACAAATTGAGACAATTGAATAATGCTCAACAACGCATCTAATTGGCAAGATATATATAACAAGCTATATGAAGAAAAAGCAAAAGCTGACAAAGCATACAAATGCATAAACAAAAACATCCCAATAAAAACGGAAACAATAATTAAGCATTTCACTTCAATATTAGAAGCCTTAAATAACATAATACAGGTGGTCAATAGTGTAAACAGCATACTTACCAAAGAACACCAAAACGAAGCCTACCAATTTGTTTCCACCGTACGAGATAAATTGGTAGCTGCTTTAGCCAGATACAATATTGTAATAACAATACCCACCACAGTGGAAAAGGAAATCGTCACCGATTTCAGTTTAATATCATCAGATTTTACACAGAGCCGGACTCCATCACCCGTTCCGAGCCATTCCTCAACTGTAGACAACAAACCGGTAATTACCCCTAACCAAAACGTTAAAATGCCACAGACTGCAGTCGAATTTATTAAAACTGCTTCAGCAAAATTACCAGAGTTTGATGGTAAACCGGAAAATCTACAAAGCTTTCTAGATGCACTTGATATACTCGAGCAAATCAAAGATATACACGAAGCATTGGCCATTACCATGATAAAAACCAAGCTGAAAGGTACAGCAAGGAATTTTATTGGTAATGAGACCACAATCATACAAATAAAAAACAAATTAAAGACCGCAATAAAGGGTGAATCAGTGGAAGTTTTGACCGCTAAACTACTGAACATCCAACAGCGCAGCAAAACTGCAAATCAATATACCGGTGAAATAGAGAAAATCACCAGGTCATTAGAAGGAGCTTATATTTCGGATGGACTCGACCCAGACTTAGCAACGAAATATTCAACACAAGTAGCAGTCAAAGCAAACAGCTCCAACGACAAAGTCAAAATGATTATGCAAGCTGGAACGTTCACCACAATGAACGACGCAATCTCCAAATTCACAAACAGCTGTACCGAAATTACAGGCAGCACTAACACAATTTTAAATGTACGACAACAAGGTCAATACCGGAGTAATTTCCGTGGAGGTTACCGTAGTAACAACTATGGAAATTACCAAAATAGAAGATACAGACCACAGTCAGGCTAGAACAATAATTTTAGATCAAACAATAATTACAATAGTAACAATAATAGAGGATCACAATCCCGAAATACAAACAGACCATACACACAAACCCGTAACGTGCGCAGTTGTACCGAAACGGAAAAGCAGGAAACTCCACTTCAAAATTAACAAACCGAAAAATATGCGTACTTAATCTAAACTTAAACAGCTATATATCTACAAGGACATCGTTAAACAATTCATACTCAAATTTTTTAGTTGATACTGGAGCCGATATCTCCATAATTAAAAAACAACAAATAGATAATAAAGGAAAAATAAATACTGAACAAATCACAGATTTGAAAGGCATTGGTCAGGAAATAACTAGCACACTAGGCACAGTTAAGGCGGACTTAAAAGGCGATGACCTTCTAATTTACCATAAATTTCATGTTGTAGAAGACAACTTCCCAATTCCATGTGATGGAATAATAGGCCTAGATTTCATAAAGAAATACAATTGTATTCTAGATTACGGAAAAACAGAGGACAAACTAATTTTAAGACCATATGATTTCCCTCAAACAATAACAATGAATCTAACAAACTGTCTGTCCGTCAACACAATCACAATTCCAGCTAGATCTGAAGTCATTAGACAAATTAAAGTAAATACCGATAACAAAAACATTTTTATCCCACACCAAGAATTATCTGAAGGCATTTTTATAGCAAATACAATCACAAACAAGGATCAAACTTTTGTTAGAATCATTAATACTACACATAAAAACACAATTATCCAAAATTACAAAATCCAGACCGAAAACTTAGATGATTACACACTAATTAAAACAGAAAAGCACAGTAAAAATTGCAACGATACAGAAAAATTAAAACGATTAACAAAAAATTTTCCAAAATTCGTCAACCCTCAATTAACAACACTTTGCACAGAATTTATAGACATATTTGCACTAGAAACCGAACCAATAACCTCTATAAACAGAAATTATATATGAAGGATGGCACGCCAGTTTACATAAAAAATTATATATTTGTGTATTTTAAGCTGGCTTGAGGTCCGAAAATTTTTTATTAAAAACGCAAAATTTTTTTAATTTTTTGTTTTCCGATATATTTCGATTACACTCGGTAATCGTCTTCAGGGTGAGTAACTAAAAATACAAAATATAACACTTAAATAATAACAATTTAACATTTACATATTAACACATAAAAACATTAAACATTAAAAAAAAAAAACATTAAAAACATTGCATACATTTAATTCACGTCTGCACCTGCTGACATGGAATTGTTTACTGTTTGTCTGTTTTGTCTATTTGTCAACAAGTGCCTGTACAAGTGAGCGCAGTTGTCTACGTCCGTTTTGTAGTTCATTCGTATGTCGGTCGGTGTGTTTATGATGTGCAGCATTTCCAGCGTAAATCTTTTGCTGTAGTGTTGTTCTTGTTGGAGAACGGTTGCTCTTTCGAAGTTTGGTGAGTGGGCGTATTCAGTACAGTGGGTCATGAGTGCTGTTTTTTGGTTGTTAGTATGGTGGCAATATTTATAGTCCGATTTGTGTTGTGCTAGTCGAGTTTTTAATTTTCCTTTTGTTGTACCCACATATATGCTATGACATGGCTCGTTAATTTTTCCATTGCAAGGGATTTGGTACACTACATTGCTTTTTTCTGTGTCTGGAATCACCGATTTCGTTCTATTGAATAGATTTTTCAAAGTGTTTGTCGGTTTATGGGCTATTTTTATTTCCTCCCTGTCGTAGCAATCCGACTTTGCTAAGCGCTCCGACAGTTTCGGTACGTAGGTTACTGCCTTGAATATTTTTGGTGTCTTTATTCTTTCGGAATCGCGCTCTCCTTCATATCTTCTTATAAGTGTATTAATTATGTTGTCGGGAAAATCATTGCTTCTTAACAGTAATTTTATTTCATTTTTAATCTCGTTGTGGTATGTGTCGTCCGATATATTTAACATTCGTTTAATACAGCCCATTGCTGTACTCATTATCATCGTTTTCGGGTGATTTGAATGAAAATTGATGATTCGTCCAGTTGCTAATGGTTTCTTGTACCACTTTAGC
>CATOCK010000068.1:0-28859 GCA_951509765.1 Sphenella marginata
TGTGTCGTTGTAGCAAGCAAAAAATAGCGGCCAGTCCTCTGCACACCCTTCAAATACTGGCAGCGGATATATTCTTGTTGAGGCGTTATCCATGAGAACCGGTGCGTAGTTGGACTGTGCCCGCGGCTGAGGCGTATCTGCAGATGATGACGACTGTTGTTGGTGTGTGGCGATGATAACTTCCTGAGCCCCACTGGCATTATGAGTTGATGAAGTACGGTGTACAGTACCTGTTTCTTCGGTGTCCATTCGCTGACGTAGCTGCTGTATATCAGCTCGCTGTGAGTTTGTGTCATTTCGTAGCTCGACGATTGATTCGCGCAGCGCAGTGATAGAAGCAATTAAAGTTGTAAATCTGTCATCTGGCCGTATTTGCTGCTGTTGCCCGGTGGGCGTATTTGTATTTTGTATTACTGTTTGGTCCAATTCTGACTCTCCCTCTGACTCTGCACGGCGCTGTTGATCCATTCTGCCTCTAGCTCTTGTTATCATTAATACCGCAAGTACTACCTGATAATAAAGGCTGACAAATGGCAAAATAAATGATTTGTAATTGTACGGCGGCAACTGACGACTGTTGCAGTATAATGGCTAAATTCGGCTGCAAAGCGGTAAACGACGTATGACTATTATTTGAAAATATACGGCGGCACTTGTTGTTTGTCAACGTGAGACTATACAGCGCGAAATTACGACTAGTAAACATTAATTTATTTTCAACAATTTGTGTAACTTATAACGTAGATGAACGACGAATTAATTGCTTGACATGATACGGTAGCACTTGTAGTTTGTCGGCGTGAGACTATACAGCGCGAAATTACGACTAGTAAATATCGATTTATTTTCAACAACTTGTGTAACTTATAACGTAGATGAACGAATATATATGTATTTCCTCAACAGCCGAACTGTCAAGCTTCCGCAAAAATGGGCGACGACTATGGGCAAAGTATAACACGACGGCGATTTGATTTTGGCGGCAAATGTTCGGTTTTGGAGGCAAAGGACATGGCATAAAGATGGCTGCAATATGGCGGCGACTAATGGCGAACTGTAACACGACGGTGACTTGACTTTGGCGGCAAATGTTCGGTTTTGGAGGCAAATGACATGGCATAAAGATGGCTGCAATATGGCGGCGACTAATGGCGAACTGTAACACGACGGTGATTTGACTTTGGCGGCAAATGTTCGGTTTTGGAGGCAAATGACATGGCATAAAGATGGCTGCAATATGGCGGCGACTAATGGCGAACTGTAACACGACGGTGATTTGATTTTGTCGGCAAATGTTCGGTTTTGGCGGCAAATGACATGGCATGAAAATGTCTGCAATATGGCGGCGACTAATGCTCCCTGTTGATAAACATGCCGGCGGATTAGGCAATTCTATGTATACGATGTTAAAAACGTGTCGTAGAAATGGCTGCTTGCTAGTAAGTGGTTGGCGGCTAGAAACTGTTTTCAAAGTGACGACTTGCAGAGAAATTCACAAATGTATGACTATCTGCAACGAAAACCATTAGTACTTTTCTCACCAAAATTGTACATATATGTATATAATAGATTTAATAAAGATTTGCTATCAAATTGGCAGGTTTAATAATCGGTGGCGATTCCCGCTCTTGCGTATAAATTTTCCATGTCTTGGCAATCCGAAATGGCCCTCGGCAATCGGCAACGAATATGGCGGCAAACAACTTGCACCGACAAAGAACAAATTATTAGGGTTGTTATAGACGGCAGGCAAATGAATGAAAACACTACTTTTGTATTACATTAATGTTTAATAACGCGTATACTTTTTGTACTTTACATTGCAAGTTTAACAAATAGAAATATTACAAAGTTGACGACAAAGCTTGTGTGTATTAATAATTTGGCGTGTGGCGTGTGTGCTAATAATTTGGTGTTCTTGCCGGTGGTCAATCTCAAAATCGTCTGTGTCTTCTATGTTGATATTGGCTGCGGTTGTTTTCTAGTGTTACAGTGTTGCCTTTTATCGCAGTGTGGCCCCATCGCTCGTAGCAAGTGCTGTCCCACTATTATTTGTCAGTGTTGTCGATAACAGCATCAAATGTCAGAATTGCCACAATTCCCAACAATCACTCCATCAATTTGTACGGGCAGCCGTTGAAAAAGCAACAACAAGAAAAAATAAATGAAAATTCGTGCAACAATGATAGTACTGCTGCCAACTTGCCATCGACCACCAAAAAATTTTCACTTATTTTCACCCTCTGTTTGTTTGTTTCTCTTCTTCTTGCTGGAAAAAGTGACGTTTTCTGTCAGTGCTGCCAACTCACACAACCATGAACCGGACTGTTCCCGTGAGAATTGAGCGTGAGCCAGAGCTACAACTACCAGAAGAATGCGCCTAATGTAAGAAAATTTTGTTAATATTACTGGTGGAAGGTCTGGCAACATTTTTTTATCGTACTCGATAAACACGGACGAAGAAGAACTAGTTCAAATTAATCTCGTTGAAAGCTGTTTAGTTTTCGGCATTTTATCTGTTCCTGGTTAATAAACGTGATAAATCTCCGCGTTTCTTAACAATTATTAAATAAAATCTATTAAATAACTCAGAAAATGAAGAATAAACAAGGTATGTTGCAGTGAACGTGCCATAACATAGTTTGTTTATTCCTTCAGAGTCATCAGCAGTTGCTACTCGCTGTAACTGCAACTAATCCGAAGGCATTGTTGTTGCCAAGTGAAAAAACATGTCGCGCTTTGTGCGATAAAAAATTTAAATGTTTAAAGCGGTTATTCGCGCAAAACTCGGGCAAAAAACAGTGCGGGACTGTGTGGAAGCGGGTTTTTGTGTAATCTAATATAGTTTTGTGTGTATAGTGTTATCAAAGTGTTTTAAAATTTACACATTTTGGTTGGGAAAATTCGAATTTTCAAATTCGATTTTCTCTTAAAATATGAGTTGCCTCCAAGTTCGGGCTTTAGTTCTGTGATTTCTGGGACCCCCTCTACCTCTCTAAAAAAAAAAAAACATTCATAGACACGGTGCATTCAATAAAACCCAACCCAACCGAAAATTGACCCGGGTCAGATCCCCAATTCGGGGCCCGATCCATGTTTTTTATGTGCAGAACACCTTTCCGAGTAGGCGGCCTTCGGCCGCGCTTCAAAAAATAACCATGGGCTACGCCATTCCAACTCCGGGTGTGTGCCATAGCCGTGTCTACCGCCACGGTGATGTCCTCTTTTCTCACAGTGTAATTTGTGATTACAACAACCACATGAAAATGACAGAAAATTCTGAACTTTGATTGCAAATATCTCTCTTTTTGGCAAGTTTACGAGCACTGATAAATTGGCAAAAGCACATTGGTGCCACCCTAATACCGGCATATTAAAAGCACACCAGCTAGCTATCTCTCTCACACATTCTTTATTTCCGAAAGCAAAATCGCAAAAGGCATAAAGTGGAAATAGGCTAAAAACATGCCAAAAAATATTGGAATCTTTTAGTGTTGAGTGATTGATGGAATGGGTAACTCGAATGGTGACAGCATTGTAGTTGGACAAGACTATCAGCGGAGTAGTTCGTGTATTAATTATTGCAACAAAATGCAAGTTAATTCAATGGCAAATATATCTGATTGCGCCAATGGTAGCTGTGCTTCAAGTGGAATATCAACAACAAATCTACGTGCACGTACAAATGGAATCAAGGCTACTGCGGCAGAACCTGTCACTGCCAATGGTTGCCCGAAGGTAAAGGAAAGTAAAGTACATTCTTAAGTAGTGGAAGTAACTACAATTTGTTTTTAGTTTTGAATCAACAATTAGGTTTTTATTAAACGTGCTTTTTATACGCAAATAGCTGGTAAAGTATAACAAGTTGGTTTGGTGGATTGTGTGAAATAAAGCCATGTGAGCAGCATTTTGTAGGCACAGTGAGCGCGGTACGAAAAGGGTTAACAACGCTTTTAGGGCTGCATTGGAAATAAATTTGTGTGTGCTGGAATGACATGCTCGCCATGTATGAAAGGTTAAGGAAAGCGCTCATTAATGCTAAGTACATTCAACCGAAAATATAATATTATCGCATGCATTTTTGGGTAATTGCAAAGCTATCAGCTGCTTATTAAAATTCGTATGAATCATAAACACTGTTCTTCAAATCTGACTGCTAATTAGCATCAACTAAGAACCAATTTTCATACATATTTGACTTGGCGCTTTCCAGGAATTTTCCGCTTTGCTAAGGGCTGCAATTTCATGCTTTATTTACTTAAGCTATTGCTTGGAAACGCTGAAACCAAAAGCTTAAATTTTATCAAGCGGCATTTAAAATCATGCGATCGTTCACTACAATTTGATTGGAGAAAAGTCACAGTATTTTACACAAGGGCGTACTCAAGTCTGTTGTAAAGAGGGGTAAGGCTTTGTTAGTTGTTATAGAAACAGCGAAAAGAGTATTAATCCTGGTCTGTGATTATCTTCCTGCTTTTCCGATTAACATAATCGTTTTCTTTAACGGAAGGTAACTAGCAGTTGTATCAAAGCAATGATGTTCCTGCTTGACACAGGCGACTTTCTGGCTTCAAATGTATCCAAGTTTTGCCGGAAGTCTGTAAATCCCCATAACACGAATGCCATGATCATAGGGTATACAGTCGTACAAAAATTGATGTCGTGAGGGCCGCGTTGCCTCTGCTACAACTTCACAACCGTGGTTGTTTAATGCCTGTAGCCTCAATAACCCTGTTTCTACGTAGCACTGATACCTATGTATATAGTTATTTGTTATCAACAACGTGGTATTATATATTAACGTTCAACTAGTTGAGTTTCAGTAAAATGATTCACCTATGTATAAAAAAAAAAGCCAATGCTTTTTGCTTCAAGTTAAGAGTTGTAAATATTTTGGAGTTAACAGACAGATAAGATAGGCTTTCACTTAACGTCCATTAGTAGTTGTCCAAGCTTAGATGTCATATCCAATCTGATATTGACCACCTTTTGCCACACATAAATACAAGCACCTTGCGGCACCATTGGTGTATTAGCGATTTCATTGATCTAGGACGGGGATCGATGTAGATTGTAGCCGCCTCTTAATACAAGAATACCTACATATAGTTAATTTCGGAAATATTCCCAAAAACCTTCGGGAAGTGTCTTTGTCGCTACAACAACAATAATAAACCGAGTGCAACTGCACCGAAAAGTAACACGTACATAGTGTCGCTAGTTTGTTAAAAAGTAAAATGTAAACAGCTCATGTCAATTGCCTACCATTGAACCGCATTAATTTAGTCAATTATGAAAGCAGGCGTAGATGTAGTTATGTTAGTATTCAGAAATATTTTTCTCACTACCCAGAGACGTTGCTAAATATACCACTAGCGTCTCAGATTTCACAAAATTATTTACCTATAAGTTAAGTGCCGGAATTTAGATGCGACAATGCGTAAATTGGATCAAACAATAGAAAATAATAGTTGTGTGTGGAGGAAGGGGCATTAACTTCCAACTTGAGCGTCCGTTCTGTCATACTACATTGCTTTAATAGAGTAGATTTAGAGCGTGCTTCGCGAATTTGGGGCGAGTTACAGGAAAACTAAAAAGTTTATTTATCTTTATTGCAATGATGGTGTGTGTATGAATATTATCTTTATTACCTTATATTTTCTATAAATTTACATCGAACGATATTAGCCGCCGTATTTATAACCTCTATAAGAGCGATTAGAATTATTGAAGGCTATGTATCTGTCTAGCTGTACCTTTAGAGATACCAAGCATGCCCCTCACTGCGTCTTGAACTTGTTTTGGATAATTACTTTACCCATCGCCTACTTAATTGAAGACTGGATCTTATTACGAATAATTATATCATGTACTTATCCTAATGAACATATGCCCTAACTCCAAATCATGTTAACTTGTTCTTTCAGAATTCCACTACTAATGGCAAATGCCGTCCGAAAGCAAATGGAAGCATATGCGAAGCCGACAGTCAGGCACTGCTTACACCTGCGCAAAAACTTGCTGAAATAGCTGCCGAGCACACGAAAAAGACATCATTCGAAGAAGTGCCGCTCCACACCGCCTGCCTCACATATTTAGGCTTCTATTTGCTTATGATACTCGGCTATATCAATCAGTTGCTCTTTGTGCCGAAAGTAGCTAAAGAGGAAAATCGTGATGGTTATGTTACCCTATATGATGCGTTTGAGAGTTTCTATTCGCGTTACGTGTACAGACGTGTACGTGATTGTTGGAATCGTCCAATTTGCAGTGTACCTGGTGCAGAAGTGACACTCAAAGATCGTGTGACAAATGATTACGGCTGGAGTTTCCAATTTACTGGCACAGAGACACGTTGCCTTAATTTGGGCTCATACAATTATTTGGGCTTCGCCGATGCAAAGGGCCCTTGTGCTGAGCAATCTGAAAAAACGGCACGCGAAATGGGTTTGGCAATGACTTCAACACGTGTTGAATTGGGTACAACCCAGTTGCACTTGGATTTAGAACGTTTAACAGCGCGCTATTTAGGTGTTGAAGATGCTATTGTTTTTGGTATGGGCTTTGCAACGAATTCACTCAATTTGCCATCACTCATTACACCTGGTTGTTTGGTTCTGAGCGATGAAAAGAATCATGCATCGATTATTTTGGGTTTACGTTTGTCCGGCGCTACTACAAAAGTATTCAAACATAATAATATGCGCGATTTGGAACGGCTGTTACGTTATAATATTGTTTATGGTAATACCAAAGATGGTGGTAAACCATGGAAAAAGATCATGATTTTGGTGGAGGGTGTTTTCAGTATGGAGGGTTCTATTGTACGTTTGCCCGAGATTATCGCACTGAAGAAGAAGTACAAAGCTTACTTGTATTTGGATGAGGCACATAGCATTGGCGCTATGGGTCCCAATGGTGGAGGTGCTGTGGACTACTTTGGTGTGGATCCGAAAGATGTAGATATATTGATGGGTACCTTTACAAAGAGTTTCGGCAGTGCTGGCGGATATATAGCTGGCTCGAAGGTGAGTACTCAGTTGAGTCTGAGGGGAGATAATATATGTAGTTTCATTTCATGGATATACCTGTGACTAAGCAGGTACTGCTACAACAATAATAATAAGAAGCGAGTGAAATTAAAACTGAAAAAAAGTGTAAACAAATGTATAAATAAGTTTATTTATATTTTCAGCAACTAGTCGACTTTTTGCGCACAAACAGTCACGCACATTGCTATGCAAGTAGCATGTCACCACCCATTGCACAACAAATTTACACATCAATGAGCACTATAATGGGTTTGGATGGTACAGATATAGGACGTCGGAAGATCGATCAGTTGGCGCGCAATACACGCTATTTTCGACGTCGTCTGGCACAGATGGGTGTTATCACGTACGGCCACGAAGATTCACCAGTCGTGCCCATGTTGGTGTACCTGTTTTCTAAAATTGGGTAAGCTGCTAAATATTAATTTTCTTCTGAAACAGCTTGCTTACTAGACTTCTCTTTACAGCGCTGTTGTACGAACGTTAACAACACGACACATTGCCGTTGTGGGGGTTGGCTTTCCAGCGACGCCTATTATGGAGGGACGTATACGGTACTGCCTCTCCGCTGCACATACCAAAGAACAATTAGACAATGCGCTTGAAGTTATTGATGAAATAAGTGATACGGTTGGTCTAAAATATTCTCGTAAACCTCGCGAACCAAATCCAATAGAGTATTGAAAAGTAAATTGAAATAACTAGTTGTGCGCACATGCATATGTACGTATGTATGAATATATGTAACTCCACTCGCATCGCAAGCTAATGCAAAGTAAATATCAAGAGGTTTAATGTGGGGGCACTTTATAAAAAATATAATTAGCAGCTAAAAAGTGATGGAATTACTTATGTATGTATATGTAAAAGTATCATGCCTATCCAGCAAACATTTAAAGTGCGTTAAAAAATTAAAAAGCAAACGAGTGAAATAGTAACGTAAAGCGATAGAAACGCATGCCATGCGTTATGAGCCATTATATACAGAAAGTGATCAGACCGTTCTTAGGAAGACCTGTTGTTTGATACGTCGCGACGTATCGTAAATAAAACGACGCGTAGTAAATAAAAATCCTAAAGAGGTCGTAGCGAATTCTTACAGAGTGGGAGTTTCATGTGTTGTAGTGCAAAAATATTCCAAGAGCTCTTTGTTTGGATGTGAAATGTCATGCTTAAATGACTGCATGTACATATGTAATTAAGCTCAGAGACTATTATACTTTTTTATGAGTCATGTATAAGTCATGTGTGATAAAACCAATAGATAACATGCCAGGGGCGATAGATAAATATATTGATATAAAACTAAGGGCTGCCACTTTGGCAAACAGTTCGAGATGTTTTTTGCTGATGCACCGACAACTAAAACAGCACTACTTGTATATATTATATATATATTGTGGAATACTGATATTTACTCATATTTCTCATGTACTAAGATTCAATATCGGACTTCCCAATTCTATGCGGTTTGCTGGGTAAATATGGCATGCAAATATGGTTTTCCAAAACTTTTTAACGAGCAGTTGGTTTAAAGTGGCTCTTGCTTCCTACGCACGTACATAAATATATCAAACGCACGCATCTACTCGCTTTTCTCTCTTTTTCAATTACCTAAAACGTTTACTTTGAAAGGAAAAGAAGAAAACTACCAATATTCTAATTAAGCACTAAAGTATGTTTTATTTAAATAGAAAATAAGTTTACAGTTAACCAATTTACAATTAATTCCTATTGATCACTTTTGAATACATACTGTCAGCACAATTATAAACGCTTTTGTTTGTATCTATGCACTGCCAAGCTGATTTAAAAATAATTCAGTGGCGGCTGGTAGTACGATTATTGTTGGACGATTGTATGTTTGAGTGGATGAATTCTATTTCGCTACAAAAACAATTATTGTTACTTTATAATTTTTGTAACTTAAGCATTTATTTAAATATTTATGTTTATCAATAAATACATATAAAAAGCATACAAATTGTTGTCCATTGAACTCTGCTATTGCTGTCAATAATAAGAATAATACAAATACATACACAATAATTGCATTAAACAAACAACAAATAGTATAATGTAAACAAATGCTAGAATGACATGTTTATGTTGCAAGTATTTTCTTTTGTATTGTTTTATTTATCCTATTACTGTTATTCGAAATCGCAATGTTCCAATGTATTTTATATATATAATTTTGTTTATTTTTGTAATATTACATTAATGTATTTTAAGCTAAGAATTATGAAATTGAATCGAACAATAACAAATTTTTTTCTTTAATTAAAATAAAATAATAATAAATACATACATACTTATGTATATCAATGATGTGCCTAGAAAAAAGCGTTTTCTATTAAACATATGGAAAGCTAATTAAACAGCTCCAGAGATTAGTGTGAATGGGTAAAGTATGTTTATTTAAGTCTTCTTCATATTCCAAGTGAACTAGTTACCGCGAATAGTGCTTCTTGGCAGTACTTCGAAGGAAAAATCGAAAAGATCACGCTGATATTGTAACAGCCGGTGTGGCCGAATTTGTAGTACTCTAGAAGTCCTGGGCCTTTAACTATTACAAGCTACTTATTGAATAGAGAGTGGGCGTTTGAAATAAATCTTCCAGCATATGCATCAATTGCAATCACTTCTTCCCCCAGTTAGGTCCAACCTCTGCTCAGACTAAAACTTAAATGACGGAAAACAAATACGGAAATGTATTAAAAATCAAAGAAGGTAGAATTAACAAAAAAGGACATTTACGCCTCACTGGGCGAAGGCCTAAAAAAATTCTTTGCTTTGTCCTTTCTAATTTTACGCACAAACAACTTTGCGTAATTAAATTGAAGCTGGGATTAAAAACAAAGGAAAAGTGTAAAGAAAGATGGAAAAAAGAAGTGACGGTTTAGGTAGGGGCTAGCGGTCAGGCGATGTCGACCTTGAAATCATCAACATCTACCTATGTAGGGGTGAGAACGGTGTCATCCTTGGTGACTTCAACGCACACCATGACCTGTGGCACTCATACCTCCCAGCCGTGTCCGAATTCTTCGCCGGGAGAAACCTGGCATTGTCACCGAATAAGTCCTCGGCCACCCTATTCACGACGTGGACAACGCAAGTGAACATGGAATTAGACGTCTACGTTGATAGTGTCAAGCTACCAACTGTCTCACACCCCAAAATCTTAGGGATGACGTTTGATAACATGTTCAAATACGGCGCTCATGTAACCGCAATTGCCAATAAAGTCCAAAGCCGTAACAAAATCCTCAAGTCCCTAGCTGGCAGCACTTGGGGTAAAGACAAAGAAACGTTACTAGCTACATATAAAGCAATTGGCCAGCCGGTACTGAGCTACGCGACGCCTATGTGGTCGCCGGGGCTAGCTGACACACACTGGACGAGGCTACAGGTCTGCCAAAACACCGCCCTTCGTACCGCCACTGGGTGTCTTCTTATGTCTCCTGAGCATCACTTACATAATGAAGCGAAAATGCTCGCCGTTAAAGAGCATAGCGAGATGTTGACCAGGCAATTCCTGTTCAACTGTTGCAAACCGCAGCATCCGAGCGGACGCCTGATCAACGAGGATCCGCCCCCCAGGAGCATAAGGAGCCATCTACGCAAACACTACGATGAGATCCGTCACCTGATTTCCACGCCGTTTGATCCTAAGGTGCACCGGCAGGCCCTTACCCTCATCCACACAGAATCGATAAACTCCTATGTCAGCTCTCTCCCAGCGAGCACCGTTCTTCAAGCAACAACTCACCCCGCTGCCGAAGAGGAGCGCGAACTGCCTAGGCAGACAAGGGTGATGTTGGCCCAACTGATAATAGGTTAAATTTTCATCTATCCAGACTGAACTCCGACTTGCCGAATGTTTGTCCGGCATGCGGCTTGTCCCCCCATAATACTAAGCATCTTTTTGTCTGCTCAACTGAGCCTACTCTTCTGACACCCATTTCTCTCTGGTCCGCCCCTGTCGAAGCCGCTAGGTTTCTAGGACTGCCGTTAGAAGAGTTTGATGACATTACTGGGTAAGATACTGACTACCTAGGTAGGGCTAAGTAGCGCTACAACAACAACAGCTATATGTTATGTAGGTCCGATATGGCTGATTTTCACTACAAATGAAAAAAGTATTTCATTCAATTACCCGATTAATTTAGGCCGCGTGATTTATGTAGTTTTTAGCACAAACGCAAACATACCTGTCCTTCACTAAATAAGGAATCTTTTTCTGCCACTCCTTTCGTGCGTACTAAAGCAATCATTAAAGACGCGCCTTTTTTACGTTTTCGCAGCATTGTTTTGCGCTCATTTTCGTCACAAACAAAACCATTGTTTTGGTCAGAGGTAGGCAATAATGAGTTTTATATTGTGCTGTTTCTGATGTTCAGCAAGTATTTAATGCGATCTCAAGCTGAAGGACGATCTCTAGTAGTGTGGTTGAAAAGGAAAGATAGATGAAGGTGGTAGAAAACGGGCCGAAGGGGGGGGGGGGGGATGTGTATTTTCAGCCAATACAACATACGCCGGCTCTGGTGGTTTTTTTTTTTAAATTGAATACAAATGATTTATGGTCCCTGGTTCTGACAACGGTGCTTATAGAGGCCACACAGAAGACCGATTGACTTACAAACTTAGCAACCCAGCCACCGTTCGTGCTACTGCCCATTGTCATTATAATAGGCTTACGAAGCAATAAACATGCCCCAAAAGGCATACTAAAATAGATAACAAACGCAATAAAATGCATGCCAAGGGAAAATAATTTTTAAACTTCTTTTTGATGCTACCTTTTTAAGAGCACCTAACTTACCGACAAGTACCGTACTCGAAGTCGAATTAGATATTGCGCTATTGTTTTGTTCTTATAAAATTTACAAACTTTAAAATTGAGTTGAAGGAGAATAAAATAAAACAAAAGAAAGCACAAAGAGTAGGTATCAACCTACCCTAATGGGATGAATAGGTTTGGTGAGTGGCTCCGTTGACATTAGCTTGTTGGCAAAAACCAACAACAATTTAAAAAGTGTACACTAAACATATAAAGAAACAACAACAAAGGGCAGCGCACCTGCAAAAGAGGCGTTTCATTGTAGCACCAGCAACGGTCGGTAATATTATCATTATCATCATCAGCAGCAGCAGCTTGTAGCAATTGTCATTTAAGTGTCCATCTGCTCGTTACCTTTTTTATTTCACAGCTTCGAAGAGCTTCTTGTTGTTATTTTCACGAAATCTTCAAAATATTTATGTGAAACGAGAACAAAAGAACAAAAAACCACGACAAGACTATTTTTGTTGTAGAAAAACTGTTACAAGGATATAACGCTACCGATGCACTATGGCGCCTTTGCCGTCAAAACATGGCAAAAATAAAAAAAAATCATGAAATCGTTCGTTAAATCTAATATATGTTTCTAATAGAGAATTTTCCAGGGATCAAGAATAAACATTTTTTTTTTCAGAGAAAATTATAGTCTACCAGGTGCAGCCGTTCAAAGTTGACCAATTTTCAACATTGGAAAAAATTTTAAATTTTTGTTCTTTTTCGTTGTATTTAAAATGGTGTTGTCAGTGAATTATGCGGCGGTTTATTGTTATCTTGTATAGATGTTAAAGATAATTTAATTTAAGATTTAAACAAAAAATATTTTTTTTTTGTTAAAAAATGGCGGATCTAGCTGTTTTCCGAAATGAATATTTTTGAGCCCTTTGTAAAACTTTGATGGAAAAAAAAACATCCAAATACATTCTCCGACAAATCAACAGTAGTTATCTGTAAAATATTCAGTTACCTGAATTCATATATAAAGTCTACCTGCCACTAGCCGCCTCTTCATTTTTTACATCAAATAAAGTTAAACACCAGGTACAGTGGCTCACAGTTCAAACGGTTCACCATATAAATTGCAGTTTTTACCAGCAATTAAATCTTATAAAACAATTCTGTTAATTTGTTATCAAAATAAACATGAAAATACATTACACAGATCATAAACTAAAGTTAGGAATTTTGTACAAAAAACACAAAAATTCGGCGAATTTTCATCAATATTTTTAAACTTTTTACCTAGAATTTTTTGTTTCATTTTGAGTATGCAGTTTTGTAGCTTATTGAATTTTAGTATAATAAGATACTTATCTTAAGCCGCTAGCGAAATCACCTGATTTTTGGCAATTTTTTTTCTAGCCGACCTCCGCATTTTTCTCCATAAAAAAAAGTTGGGCTTATAAACTTGTATTCGACTTTGACGAATTATTTTGAAGCACCCTGTATTTGTGACCTTCTGAGCTTTCATATAATAAAACTTCAAACAACTAGCTTTCCTTTACATTTTAAATTTTTAAAATATCTTCACCGGTTCAAAAGTTATGATTTTTGCAAAGAAAAAACTCAAAAGGCGCCATAGTGCGGTGGTCTGGGGGTGCGGCGAAAAACATTTCACAGGCACAACCCTTCACTACCCTCTAAGGTATGTGATTTTTAAGAGCCTTGGAGTATTTAGTTTTGACGTGCTTTAGGGCCACTTTCATAAAAGCCGGTAGCCTCTAACCGGAGTTTAATTGACGTATTTTGTACGGTTAGCTGTCAAATTAATCACCGATTAGGCTTAACCGGCTTTTATGAAAGTGGCCCTTAATGTGTTATACAGGGGGCCAGAGAACGTATACACAATGAGAAGACGCAATCGACACCTTCCAACTTTTTCCCGTGCCACCATTATCGTTGATTCCCCATATAAAATTTTTGCAAAAATAAATAATATTTAATTTCTTTATTTTATTTAAAATATTATTTATTTAAAGTAATATTAAGGTAATTTATAAATATTTAAATACTTGAAGTAATAAAACCTTTTTGGTTGTGCCGCTGTCAGCTGATTTTTATTTTCTTTTGTTCTCTTCTTTGACCTATCAAATCAATCAAGTGATGACATTTGACATTTGAGCTATGACATTTGAGCTATGTTTAATTGGCGTAATTGGTGATTGCGCCAAATTGGTCAATTATCTGACAAGTGTCATTTGTTTTTCTGCGAAAGTGAGGGTGATCGTGACCGAATCGTTTTTAAGTGTGTAAAATATTAAGAGTGTAATTAATTCGGGATGTCGCGCGTACGTAAATGTGTTGTAACTGCATGCGCAAGTACCAGCGATGCAGTTGCATTTGTTAAATGGCCAAAAGCCGAGGTGTTGAAGGTTATGTGGCGCGACAGCCTAGCCATTCCGGGCGATGCCCACCTTCCTACCTATAACGCATATGTATGTATGCCGTCTACATTTCAAGGAGACGGACGACAAGAAAAGCAGTCGACTTAGGAACGGGGCTGTGCCATTCCTAGAAGTTCCAAAGTATGCTGGTAAGTATAAATTATATAATAAGTGATTGAAATATATGCAACGAATGCAGGTTTGTCAGTGTGTGTAAGTGTTGGTTTTAAAATAAAATAAAATAAAATAAAATAAAATAAAATAAAATAAAATAAAATAAAATAAAATAAAATAAAATAAAATAAAATAAATTAAAATAAAATAAAAAAAATAAAAATTAGATTTATAGAATTGATGTCTGTTCTACTGTGCACACCTTTTTTCGCTTGAATGGTTTGGCAGGTTGTTTACATTTTTCTGGTCTCGCTTTCTCTGATGGCGTAAGTCAGAAATCAGCATGCCATCTTCCACGAAATCATTTTATCTTTTTACGGTAATTAACTTGTAACCACAGTTTTCATGTAGCTGTATTTTTAGTGCTTCCAATAAAAAAGTACAAAAGAAAAGGGCTATTATTTACTGTTTGTCAAGTAAAAGTTCCTTACGTTTGTGGCGCTTAGTAGTAAAAGGACAAGTATGACAGGTTGATATATAAATGTACGCATCCCATATGCCAATTTATTTGAATTTGGTGGCTCTAATCCTTAACAAAATCGGGTAAGAATTGTACAGTTTTTATAGGGAAACATGCGCCCTTTTATCCAATAACTCCAATTTTTTTTAACGCCATACAAATTTTAAGATTCCTGCATTAGCGTGGCCAACAAACTAAGATTTATTTTTATAGATGTATGTATGTATAAATAAATCTAAAAAATACGAGAATAACACGTCTAAACTTATGTATATAATGATAAAAATAAATAAATTTCATTCCTACCTCAACTGTAAATGAAAATTACAATTTGGATAATCTTTTATAATCATTTTATTACCAATCTAAAATTAGGCGACATTAAACCATTCCCATAAGTGTACTTGTTACACTCATACGCCCAACAAACACACACACCAAACACACTCACTCACTCATTCATGTAAAAAAGAAAATTTCAATTTGCATTTCAAATACATACATAAAGACAAATCAGTACTATGACGTGAGTTAAATAAGTAGAGAGAGAGTAATGCTGCGAAAGTAACAAGTCTTTATTCATCGACATCAGCTTAAGACTAAACTCTGTACTTAAAAATAATTTGCTTATTGCCTAAAAATTCTTACTCGTATGATATTACAGTTAAAAAACATCACACCATCTAACTGCTCAATTCCAATAGTCTCATTTATATTTAGTTGTTGCGACTTAATATTAATTAGTTGTTGTTGCTTAAACATTTGTAAGTACATTGGAATTCACATTCTTACAACAATAGTAAAACGATAGTAAAGCAATAGTAGCGTAGTCATGACAACACTTCATTTCCATTGATACAAATTAACATGTAAACAAATCATATTAACAGCGAATGACATTTTAACATTATATTAATAGGTATTAACATTGTGTATGCTGTTAGCGTACAGTTGTAAGTTTACATAGGTATGTACATATAACTCTCCCCACGCTGCTTTTAGAATTCCCCTGAATTCTAATTATTTAAAAAAAAATGTGTTTGTGTATTTTTGTTGATTGTATGTTTTTTTTTTTTTTTTTTTTTTTTTTTTTGTTTTTGTTGTTTGTTTGTTTGTTTAATAAACAGTTCATTTAATTCATCAATTGAGTTTTACAAAATTTTCTATTGCTTATACATATGTATATATAAATATATCTAGGGAAAAGTATTTATGTAGGTAATACATGGATGTATGTACATACATATATATGGATTATTATTATTTCATTTATTTTTAAATATGTATATGGATATGTAAGTGTTAATAGTATATTTTGTTTTTGTTTGCGTTTTTCTCTTCGCTTTAACTACTCCTTTTCGTAAGTTTTCAGATTTATGTATGAAAATAATTTGATTTTTTTTTTTTTTTTTTTTTTTTTTTTTTTTTAAGTTATTAATCAGAGATAGAATCGCCAGCTTGTGCTATTAAGCTTAAATTATCAGCTTCTACATTATTTTTGTTTTTATTTTTACTTCTTAAATTATATTTGTGTGTTGATAGTTTCAGTGGTCGTTTTATATTAGATAAATGAACATTGGCCAAAGGGGTAATTCTATAGTAAGGCTGATCTTTATGTCTTACCCTTTTATAATTTTTTATTGCGCCAAAGTTTCGGCTTTCTTTATAATTTTCTCTACATTTATTTCTCGTGTTAATTATTCTTTGCTTTACTTTATTTATGTTGTTATGCAAAACGTTAGGGTCAATATTAAAAAGAGCAAATCTAGGAGAAGCCTTAATTGTGGAGTGATAACGATCATTATAATTGCCTATGGCTAGCTGAATTTTCATTTCAGTTGAGAGCTCCGGATCATCGATGCCTGTTAGTTTCTCCAACAGGGTCGAGTGGAGTCTCTCAATGTCTGCGTTACCGGTATGACTATTCGGAGTAGTCAAATGAACTTCTATTTTTTCTTTATTAAAATATTCAATTAGTTGCTCAGCCCTAAACTCGTTATCCATAACAACTTTTTTGGGTTTGCCAAATTTAGCGAATTGTTCTATTATAATTTTTTTCTTTGATCTCCAGTTACGATCGATGATGTCGTAAGCTGTAGCAAATTTAGTAAGTTTATCAATGAAAGTGACAAAAGACAATTTTTTAAAATGAAAGATATCAATATGAAGAATTTGAGTTTTTTCAGTAGGAGTTTCAGTAAAATTAAAAATCGGTTTAATTGGTTTTCTACTATACTTTATTTCTTGACATTTTTCGCAGTTGCCTATTATAAGTTGAATTTGTTCTTTAAGTTTTGGATAGTAAATATTATCCTTTAAGCTGTGGTATGTTTCGTTTATGCCACTATGCATTGATTCATTATTATGATATAAGGATATTTGTTTATGAAGCTCTTCTTCTTTCTCAATTTCAGCCGCCTTCTTTGTGCATTTTATGAATTGTATTTTATTATCATGAGAAAACATTGACATTAATAAGAGTTGCATTTTATTATAATCTGAATCTGGTACTTCGGAAAATATGCCTATGCGACCTTGTTTAACATTATTTTTTAAAATATCTTTTATTAAGTTTTCATTTTCTAACGGGTTTATTTCTATTATTTTTCGTTTATGGATAATTTTAATTTCATTTGACGGACTGAAAGTTAATATTATTTGTATTTTATATTTGTTAACTATTTCATCTTTTATGTTAATATGATACAATAATTCCTCCTCCGCTGAATGTATGGTATCCGATATTTCGAAATTTGACTCATTATCATTTTCTTCATTGATTTTTGGAGAGTTTTCTATGCGACTTAAAAAGTCTGCAACCTTATTTTCCTTTCCATTGAGATAATCTATTTCATAGTTAAACTCCTGTAATTTAAGCAACCATCTTTGATGTCGCGGTGAACACTCTTTCCCCTTATACTTAGTATTTAAATATTTGATTGGACAATGATCGGTTATGATTCTAAACTTTTTACCATAAATGTAAGGTCTTAAATAAGTTACGGCATAAATAATTGAAAGAAATTCTTTATCTGTTGTACTATAATTTTGCTCGTGATTATTTAGAGTCCTTGAAATATAACAGACAGGATGCCCTTGTTGCGAAAGGACTGCACCTATTGCATAGTCACTCGCATCTGTAGTTATAACGAACTCTTTGTCGTATTCCGGATATTTCAGAATGGGATGAGAGGATATTAAAGCCTTCAAATTTTCAAAACTTCCTATATACTCAGGATCATTAGTATTAATTTTACAATTCTTTTTTAGATATTTTATCATAGGATAAGCTATTTTGGAATAATTTTTTATAAATTTTCGGTAATATCCGGTAATTCCGAGGAATCCTTTAAGCTGTTTTTCAGTTTTTGGTATTTCCAATTTATTAATCACATCGATTTTGAAAGGATTAGGCTTAATACCTTCTGATGTTATAATATGACCTAAAAATGGGGTCTCTTTCTGTAAAAAACAACATTTGTCTGGCTGTATTTTTAGGTTATGTTCTTGAAGTTTTGAAAAAATTTTCTCTAGACTAGCAGCATGTTCTTCCAAAGAAGTTGAAAAAATTAGGATATCGTCTAGATAAACTACACAGATCTTATTGATGTACTCTCGAAGGACTTCATTTATAAACCGTTGGAAGGTGGCAGGCGCATTTTTAAGCCCGAAAGGCATTCGAGTGTACTCATACAAACCTGCCGGAGTTACAAAAGCGGTTTTTTCAATGTCTTTTTCAGCCATCAAGATTTGGTGATATCCCTTTGCTAAGTCCAGCGTGCTAAAATATTGGGCTTTACCCAATTTATCTAAAATGCCGTCTATGTTAGGTAAGGGGTATTTATCATCGACGGTTAATTGATTAAGCCGTCTATAGTCTACAACGATCCTATACTTTTGGATTCCTGATTTATCGTTCTTTTTAGGGACTACGATAACCGGTGAACTATATTTACTTTTACTTTGTCTTATGATTCCCTGACATTCCATTTCACTTATCTGTTTTCTAATTTCTTCCTCATGTTTTGGTGGTAAGCGATAAATTCTTGAATTAATTTGCTGGTCAGTTATTGTTCTAATTTCATGTACTACTGAATTAGTGCTTGTTAAAATATCGCCTTCTTTATAGACAAGTTTTTCAAATTTATCCAAAAGTTTGTTTATTATTGCTTTTTCAGGCCTATTCAAATGATCTGTTTGAATATTTTTAATATCGCTTACCTCCAAAATATCTACCTGCTCTAGCAAAGTTTTTGTAAGAGATGGAAGGATCAAACCGTTACATAATTTCAGCTGCATATTTGTAATGTCAAATATTTCAACATTGTTGCTTATCCAATCCATACCCAAAATCATATCGAATGGTTTATCAAAATCCAACATTACCCATTTCATTCGGCTATTTTGTGGAGCATTAAACTCTTTAGGACTAGGTGTAATGACCGTTTTATTCGGTTTACTAACCTCGCCACTTATTGTTCTTAAAGTGGTTTTTTCTTTCAATAATAAAATGGGTAAGTCGAATTTTTCAAAACTACATTTTTTTAAAATGCTTAGAGTTGATCCAGTGTCAACTAAAGCGATAAATTTTTGATCAAACAAAGTTAAATTAATATAAATTTTTGTTAGATCCGAGGCTAGTTTATAAAAAAAATATCCTCTGAATCATTCACCCTTTCATCTAAAGTGTGACTCATATTATCAACATCCATTGGAGTATTTGATTTTTGTGTTTGTCTTGTTTTATTGGAATTATAATTATTTTGCCGGCTATTTGAACCACCACCTTGCCATTGATTATTTATGTGATTGGGAACTTCGTTTGAAAAACGACCACTGGTATTTGGATTGAAGGTAACATAATTATTTTGATCAACAGTCGATCTCTGATTAAATGAATTATTACCGTAAGTATAATTTGAATTTCTAAATCTATTTGAATTTTCATAATTATTAAAGTTTTGATTTCCATTATTAACCCGGTTTGGATTATTAGCAAAATTTGATGGATTATTTTGGCAAAAACTAGTTTGATTTCGATTACTTAAATATCTGGCATTATTGGAATTATTGCGTGGAATGTTGTTGGTATTTTTTATTAAGAGAAAAGCATTCAAATTATTTTCATCCATTCCAATAAAATCATTTATAATATTTTCTGTCTCCCTCAGAGAAAAAATATTTCTTATGGTATATGCCAATGTACCACTAACTAACTGTTTGATTCTCTGTATCAACATTCCAGAAAAAATTTCCTTTAAAACTAAACCATTTTCACTTAAAGCACAAAACTCCGTTATGTCGTCAGTAATATATTTTACCTTTATACACAAATCTCTAACACTACTTACTCTAAGTGCTGAAATTTCGGCCGTAATCTCCATTTGGTCTTTTGAAGATTTGAAATGCTGCTTAAGTCTTTCTTTACATAAATTCCAGCTGTCAGGTGGGTCCATGTGAATGAAGTTTTTAGCAGCTCCTTGAATCTTGAGGTCATAAATAATTTGATATGCCACCACTTCTTGGGAAGCATAATCCAACAGTACTCGGTCCACTGCATGAATAAACGATGGCAACATTTTTGGGTCACCATTGAATGCAGGCAAATATTTAACATCTTTCTCAATTCTTCCTCTTAATGTAGTTGTTTGCTGTTGAGCTGATTGGCTTAAGAGCTGTGTTAAAGCTACTATACACTGCTCAATCGGGCTTGCTGAGCCACCGGCTGCCAAGTTTTGGTTTTCCATTTTGTTTGCTATCAGTTTTTGATGTATGCAAGAGTAATAGTTATAATGAGGCTTTTACGAATCACTACCTCTAGTTTATAAATTTTAAAATATGTGTTGTTTTTTATTATTTTTTTTTTATTTTTTTGCCTTTTTACTGTTTGTCTATTCACTTGTATGCACTTTCACTTACACTGTTCGCTTATTTTTATTTAAAGTATTTTTCTTTACTTTCAATATATTTTTATTTATAGGTTCTTTATTTAAACATATTATGTTGTGTCTGCAGCACTATTAAAAATGCCTTTGTTATCAACACTTCGTTTAAAACCCGTGACTGCGCCAGTTAAATAAGTAGAGAGAGAGTAATGCTGCGAAAGTAACAAGTCTTTATTCATCGACATCAGCTTAAGACTAAACTCTGTACTTAAAAATAATTTGCTTATTGCCTAAAAATTCTTACTCGTATGATATTACAGTTAAAAAACATCACACCATCTAACTGCTCAATTCCAATAGTCTCATTTATATTTAGTTGTTGCGACTTAATATTAATTAGTTGTTGTTGCTTAAACATTTGTAAGTACATTGGAATTCACATTCTTACAACAATAGTAAAACGATAGTAAAGCAATAGTAGCGTAGTCATGACAACACTTCATTTCCATTGATACAAATTAACATGTAAACAAATCATATTAACAGCGAATGACATTTTAACATTATATTAATAGGTATTAACATTGTGTATGCTGTTAGCGTACAGTTGTAAGTTTACATAGGTATGTACATATAACTCGTGTGTGTCATATGTGAGCAATGTGAATGTTACGTATACGCCATGTCATCGACGTTAAGCGACCCCTACGAAATTATTGCTTTTGCTGCTAAAATGTCGTTCACAGTGTGGTTAAAGAAGATCAGATGTGTGTAATATACACGCACACGTACTTATGGATGGGCGTACCCAACAAAAAATGTGCTTAGTCAAGGCTCAGTCCGGGATGAGTCGCAATGGAGGATGTGACTAATACCTGTACTGATCACTTTGTATGCGCTCAACTGTTCACATTTCTTTGAGCATGTCCTAAGGAGTGACTAACTCTACCGATTTATATACGAACGTGTACGAAAGCAATAATCCACTAACCAACCAAAAGGGTTCTTTTAACTCCTAAAAGTATGCTACACAACTGAAATTGACACCCCTATAAGTATGCTACACTAATAAAATGTGGTTCTGTATTTTGAATTACAGCAAACTGTAGACTGAAGGGTAGAATCGCGTATCGCTCTCTTTAGAGATGAGTCACACGTTTTTTTTGCACGGCATGTTCTTACCAGCATTGCTTTGGCAAATGTATGCAAATTGCTTTGTGAACGCACTTCTCAACTTAAGTTACGCCAAAAAATATGCTACAAAAATGAAAATCGTAAAATTTTTTAAATGTTTATGACTTTATAACTAGCTTCCTCTGTGCAATGTTCCCTCGTGTAAGCGCTAGCTTACAATAGCAAGCAGTCAGTAAAGTTTTTTTTTTTTCAAAAACAATCAAAACTCCATACAAATATATATTACATGCACACATTGAAACACTTTGCTGCTTTATATACATAAATATGTCTCATTGGCAAGCGAATGAGTAGCATATTTTGATTAAAGAATTTCACGTTATAAAATTGCGAATATTCGTACAAATTACTGACGCATTCTCAGAGCGCAAACACAAATCAGACTTTTGTTTACAAAGCTGTGAATTCACTTTTGGGCCAACACTTTTTATATCTTTTCATAAAAATTTGTCATTTTTACTACTTTCCTAGTACTTTATTTTTGGTTTTCGTTTTTATGTACATTAGGATGGAACGAATTTTTTTCCTACAAAGAGAGGCACACACAGAATGGGCAAATCAGGTAGAGGAGAATTAAAAACAATTTATTGTGAGCTTTTAATATTTAAATAGACATACTAACTACATTCTCATGTATATTTTGATGAATTTATGCATACAGCTACATCTTACCTGTACAAACATAACCTCATTTTTAGAAATTGCATTTTTGGAAAATTGAGGGCGTGGCAAGGTAAAGAAACATCGAAAAAAGTATTTTACACATCGAGTTCAAACTCGTACTGGGAGCTTTTTGTTTTCTTACCCTTACGCAAAAAACTGAAAATCTGGTCACACTGTAACTTCTGAAAAAAAAAAATTCATATCTCTCTAAATCCCAGCTCTACACCCTTTCTCACCTTCGCCCTCTCAGCTCCACACTGTCTATTGATCTCCTTCTTCTTCAACTCTTCCACTAACTTTTGCTATCTACCCCGCTGACTCGCTCTTCTAATTACTCGCACCCTCACTTCCTCTTTCATCCTCACTCGATTTCAATCTATCTTCCTCTGCGTCTTCGTCTTTCTTCCTTAAAACCACCATATCGTGGGATTTTGGAGCTCTAAAAGGCGTGATTATCGTACCATTTCATGTTGCTGTGAGACGGACATACATATGTAGCTCAATACATTTCTTTCATTCTAAGAACCCCCCCCCCCCTGTAAACCGATTGATACGCGATTAATCCCTTTAGTCTACAGTTAACTATAAATGAATTAACATATGTACATAAGTAAATTTTCATTTATGTAGCATACTCATAGGGGTGTGAGTCAATTTCAGTTTTGTAGCATACTTTTAGGAGTTTAAAGCACCTGTTTGTGTATACAGTTGATTTGTTCCTTTCGTACCCATTCGAAAATAAACGGGTGCAATTAATTTCTCCATAGGACACGCTCAAACAAATGTGACTGGAACTGACACTACACTCACACTCCTTTGCGACTAGTCCCGTATTGATCTTAACCTAATAGCTTTGTTTATAAAAATTCAATTGCTAAAATTTAAATCAAATTTGAAGTCACTAAACTAAGTACCTCTCCTTTCAGAGCACAGTTAAGCTTCATTAGAAAACACACACACACACAAACACACTCATAATGTGAAAGAAAATAAAACAACAATTTTGTTGTTGTTCTAAGTGCTGCAGTTAGTGGTTACTTTACCGTATTTAACTGTGGAATGTAATTAAAAATTTATGTTTTTTAAATTTTTACTTCAGCCAACTTCAGACATTTTAAGCTAAATATTATAAATTCAAAAGCTTGGTGGCATTTTGACCGCTGCACTTGACAGCGAGATTGGCCATGAATTATTAATGCAGACAAAATGACTGAGAAAATTGATTTAGTACGGTAAGACAAAGTCAGCTACTGAGGTAACTAAATTAAATACGAACTAAGAGCACATAAATAACACGAATGCGTTTACTCACCTCTATCAAAATATGTACGACTGTATGGTAGCTTGCCAACAGGAGAGATATTTTAATTGCAAATAATAAGAAAAGGAATATAAAGTTGCGTATGTATTGGTGTTTGAGTGTATAAAGTAGTACGTGTGAATGTCTGTAAAATGTAATAAATTTTTAGTTAATTATTATGTAAGGAAACTAGCTCCTGTGCATGTTTATATTATTTATGAGCAAACGTTTCCTGCAGCAACAAAGGCAAAGGTGAACTGCTAGCCGGCACATACATAGAGCGTATTTAAGGTATGTATGGGGGGAGCATATCGACTAATTGCTAAAGAGCGCGGCAGATAGCGGAGCAGTTTTCGCGATCGCTGTTGTTGGAGAACGGCATTTTTGGAGAACAAGTGCTGCAACCTTTATTTAAGACAGTGACGATTTTTGCCTAGCCCGCGGGCGCCCAACTTTATTGCTCTCTCATAGATTCGCTCACACGTACAATGCAAGCGCTCTCTATACATTGTGGAAAATTAGAGTGGGTTTGCCAATCACTTGATCAACGACTGTTGACTGCTAAACATGCAATTTGTATTTACGCGCTGATTGACAGCTTTGGGATGTTTAATATTGAGTTGGAAGAATTTTTGTAACTGATAAAAAATTTAATAATGAAATGTTTAAGATTATTTGGTTCAAAACCATAAAAATATTAATTTTTAGTTTATAATAAAAATTAGTTTAGGTTGATATTATTCTACGGTTTCCATTGTGTCATTTTCCTTTTCGTACCTTTCCTTTATTCTCCTTTTATTTCTTTTTTACTTTACTAATTCCCTTTCGATTTTTTTTGTTTTATACACAATTTTTTTTTGTCGCGTTTTTTGGAAATTTTTTTTGGGTGTATCAGCAAGTTCTCTCATATTTCAACACAAGCGCAGAATTAGGTAGTGTGCGTTTGAGCATCACTGATTTAAGAAATGGTCAGAGAATAGAGAGAATGAGAGAGGTAGAGAGAGAGAGATAGAGAGAGCGAGAGAGGTACATAGATCGTAACTTAAGTGTGCTCTGGTCGCAGAAACGAAAATGCATCAATTCACCACGTTTTTCGATTCTCGTTTTACGTAAAATTTTCGATTTGAAGTGAGGTGGAAAAAGTTACCCACAATCATACGTTCTAAACAATCCGCCATATTTACATACATATGTATATGCACGATATATGTATAAAATTGAAATATATGTATTTCGCTGATAGATGGAGTTCAGTGGCGGATCCAGGATTTTTTAATGAAATTTCGAGGACCTCTTTTATTCACCGTGAAAAGTATGATTTTTTGGATTCAAAAGTTTCGCCCCGGTTGCACCCAAACACAACCCTTGTGATTGCGGTAGATGGAGGTTTATTGTGGAATGATGGTAACTGACCCACTGATGCATGCAGACCGAAATAGTTCCTGAATATAACAAGTCAGTCATATATAGCTATGTCCTACACTTTATGCTTTGAGTCTAGCACCTTTTCATCCCAACATACCTGGTCCTATTAGACAGAATAAAATGTATTCCTTTGAGCCTCGAAAAATCTTGAAACTTTTTCTTTGAAAAGTCTTCTTTTATTAAACTACTCCAACTTGATGGTTGATCTGTGGATATGATGCCTATCATTACCAGCAGTCTTCTTTCTAACTGTAGAAGGGGGGTGGTGAGATGATTTAGGAGGCTCCACTGGTCATAAGACCGGAGCGAATTAAAGCACAACCAAAGTCCTGCCGACATTTCTACTGTAATGCAGGAAATAGTTAAAGGATGACTGGACCTGCAATGTCATATTTCTAACTGGCTGAAGTTAGTACTAAAAAACACATACCAGCGCACAAAAACAATGTTAATAGTATGACCTTGGCTACACAAAATCCCTCATTTCAAAGTGTCATTAATCATTTTTCAATCTTCAAGATATGCGAGTGCAATTTAGTTGACCACTCTAGCACAGCTCATCACTTAACCTCAGATTACGAAGAGTCATCAAATTGCGATACATTCGTCTAACTGTACTACAAACAAATAACGGAAATTTGTTTGGAAGAAGGAAGGAAGGACACGCCAAGTGAAAACTTCAAATCATTGAAGAAGAGAAGTGAGAAAAATGAGCAAAAAAAGGAAATTTGTAGTTGAAAAGAAATGCATTTCTGAGTTGATGTGCATGTGCATGTGTGTGTGTGGTTGTGGCAGTTACTTACGTATGTATGTGTGCAACTGCCAACTGACCAATTGGTCGTCGAATATTTTATTACAAATTGCAAGGATGCTATCGCGGTTCACGCGGTAAATGGACCACAAACGTAAAGAATCACACACAGACTCACACACCCACACACCCACATACATGCATGCTCATGTAGAAATGTGACTGTATGGGTGTGTGTGCGTTTGAATAAAATACCATACGTTATGCCGCAGCACGTTGCGGTTCGCTAGCTCAATTATCCACACAGTCAGGTACGACAAATCTTAATGGACTGTGTTCAATTTTTATTGTTGGCAAGTAACCTTTTCAACTCTTCATACACAGTACAATATATGAATGTGTAAGCTTTTGTAGTAATGCGCGGTCGTGACATGCTCCACGAGCTTTGTGTAGGTAGCGTGGAAGCATTGTATAAAGAAACTATTAATAATGGGTGTTTCGTTAGGAGGAAGTTGAACAAATGTTTTACAAGATAGGAGAAAGACTTTCAAGATCAAGCATTAAAATTTCACTCTTTCAATTATCTCTCCTAAAATATTTTAAATAAAATATTCGGCAAACCAGTGAGGGCTTCGGGGTTTTGGTTCCACAATAATTTTCCTTAATGTCGCGAACTACTAGTCAATTCGTAATAGGACTGCTCATATATACGCAAAATACTACCCAGACCTTCGCATTTATGTCTTTTTCGTTACTGAAGTCGTTCGATGGGGCCCCCATATGTATTCGCACCAGACACTGTTCCATGAGTACCCCAATTAGGGGGCCTAGGAGGGACTCTTTAGCTTTAGTAAGGACTCCGGACGTTTCTCACATCTCGCTTATGCTTTTCAATGTCCATCTAGAATTGAAATTTTCACCAAATTCACAAAGAAACCAATTCCTTACGCGTCCAAACCCCTTTCTTCGGAACCCACCCCTCTTCTTTCAAATATCTTAAGAATCAGCCACTCTAACAAAAACACCCTTACAAGCTTTTGACCATTGTGTTTGTCCTTCTGTACTTGATTACATTTTCAGCGCACGTTTACCACTGCTGACGCTGAGATAATTTCTTAAGTACATCTTGATAAACTCGTTCAAAAAATTTTGCCAAAAACGCTCTTCAATTATATAAAGGAGATGAACACAAAATGTTACAGATTGAGTGCATGAGCTAAGATCGCATTTGCTTTGGTTGAGTTGAGTTGATAAAAATTAAATTGAGCTCGTTTAACAAGTACATACGTAGAATTAATACATCTTCACTCATGTTCAGAAATCAAAAAAAAAAATTCAATTACTTTTTCGATAGTTGCTCGATTATCTAACTAAATGCTATATCTACGTATCACACAAGTGGAAATTTTTACAATTGATATATTTAGTTGACATTTGTTTGTTTGCCATAAATAATTGCATCATTTCTAAATTGTTAGCTAATTGTTATTTTGAACGAGCTTATTATGTCGGTTGTTGATAATAATGATGTGGCTGTAACTCTTCACTATTGACGAAGTCTCAATCATTTGCTATGTTCACCAGTGTTCAGTCTCATTTATCATTGATGCAAACTGACAAATTTCACAGTTGTACCCAGTGAGCAAATAAGGAGGAGAAAAAGTTTTTCGTTTACAAACTCTACAAAATATTTTATTTAAAGATACGACTACATAGCCCACAACGCCTTTATCGGATCTATCGATTGTAGGGGGCTATGTATATGCTATATTGATACGATCTGTTTGATGTTTACTACAAAAATTATGTACATATATAATATGCATTAAAGGTGAACAATTTTACTTTAACAGATTTTTAATTACAAGAGTTATAGACCAAAACCCGTTTATCGGAATAATCGATTGTATGAGAGGGTTCCCCCCATTAATTCAGAAACACGTTTTTTCAGAAATTTGTTTTTCAGAAATATTTTTTCAGAAAATCAAAATTCAGACATTTTTTTCTGACGTCTCAATATTTTCTGAATTTTTAGATCTGAATTTCACTTAGCATTGGTTAATTTTTCTTTTGCTACTTATCTTAATCTTATACATTTTCTCCTTACAAATATTTATAGCAACTCCTATTCAAAGATTTTGATTTTGAATTCTAAAGAAAAAAAAAATTGTTCACCAAAGGGTTAATGTATAATTACTTGTGTTATAACGCTAAACATACCGGCAAAAAAATTTTATTTCAGAATTAAAAAAAAAAATTAAGGCATTGAATGGGTTAATACATGACCCAAATATGGGTTAACAATGTAAACATCTAATTTGTAAGTGTGCAGTAATAGATCTAACATAAAAAAATTTTAGAATTTATAAAATAATGAAATACTACTCTGAGTTGAATCATTCTATTTCGTTATTAATAAAATAGTTAAGGTCGTCAATGGGTTAATGCATGCATTTAAAACTTCAAATATTTTCATATAAAAAATTATTTAGAAATTATAAAAATAAAAATTCAGGTCACCAATGTGTTA
This sequence comes from Sphenella marginata, assembly GCA_951509765.1. Taxonomy (NCBI): domain Eukaryota; kingdom Metazoa; phylum Arthropoda; class Insecta; order Diptera; family Tephritidae; genus Sphenella; species Sphenella marginata. Next base: position 28,659 of record CATOCK010000068.1, read on the forward strand.
AGCGATGGCGTTTAAAGGGTTAAAAGGCTTAAAATCATATACTTAAGCCTATGTCAAACTATTTTGATGTGAAAAATTTGATTTCAGAGTTAAAAGCAAATTGAGGTCGTTAATGGGTTAACGTATGGCCGCTCATGGGTTATAATTTTAAATATTTACCAATTAAGTGTAGCACAACCCATTCAAACCTAACCAAAAAAT
>CATOCK010000069.1:0-27189 GCA_951509765.1 Sphenella marginata
TTTTGTTGCAAGCAACTGTCTTAGAAACACAACCCTGGCCTCGGTTTACTTTACTTTGCTGGCATCATTTGTCTTCTTCTCATGCGGCTGGCGGGTTTATTAAAAAATAAACAGCAGGTAATCTCTTTTTGCAGCTTTTAGCATATTTTGCTCTTTGATATCAGTGTTTTGCTACTTTAAAACAACTGCGAAGGTAAATATCGGTTAGCAAATGCCATTGAAATTGTTATTGTAGCAGTGGGTAATAATGCTATTTGATGGGGGTGAAAGGCGGATATGGAAGAGTACAATCAGTTACAGTTGTGCTGAAACGAATAGTTCCCAAAGATTTCCACGAGATTAATTTCTTAGATATCAATTTTCCTTTTTTAAGTTTTTCTTTATTTTTTTATTTTTTTTATTTTCATTTTATTTTATTTTACTTTTTTACCTTATTTTATTTTCTTATTTTATTTTATTTCATTTTTTTATGTTTTTTTATTTTATTTTATTTTATTTTATTTTATTTTATTTTATTTTATTTTATTTTATTTTATTTTATTTTATTTTATTTTTTTTTTTTTTATTTTATTTTATTTTGTTTTATTTTATTTTATTTTTTTTATTTTATTTTTTTTATTTTATTTTTTTTTATTTTATTTTATTTTATTTTATTTTATATTAATTTAATTTGTTTTATTAATATTTTAAAATTATTCACTCAAAATTATTTTAAGAATTTTAAAGCAAACGTCTCACTTTTGTTGCGAATGACTGTTTTTCCTTCCACCAGAAGAACGTGAGCGCACAGCTAAAAGATGAAAAATTATTTTTTGCAACATTACTACAGCAGTGGAGCATATAAAGAGTGATGCTTATTATAAAAACTGAAAATAAAAAAGAAGTGTTTAAAAAAAGGTAGAATAATAAAAAAAAAACAGAATAATAAGAAAAATTGCACATAAATCTAAATAGCAAAAAAGGTTAAGTGCTTCACTCTTATTTATGCTCAGTTTGCTCACAGCTACCCACTCTAACACGCTTGCTATTTATGGCTTTGCTACTTAATTTTTATGCTAGGCACACGTCAGCACAGCCACACACCCGCTGCTTTGCTTTTATTTCCACATTTTTGCTAATATTTGCTAAGTGTGCTGCGTTCGGGGTGCATATGATGCGAAGGTGCTACGGGTCGTATGAGTAACTTTTGCTTTTATTTTTCCTACTCGTTGGCCTAATGTTTGTGGCATTGCTAGCGGCTATACTTTGCAATTCTGGTGCATTTTCTTCAAATATGTTCCAAAGAATTTATTCAGTGTTATTTCTGTTGTTGTTGCAGTTAGTGTATTCCAGTGTTGTTTATTGTCTGCGGGCACATTTTCTTTACATTTTTTTGCTTTTGCTACCGTGCGACGGAATCGGTTTAAGCAATGTTTTCAGTGGTATTTCTTATTGTTTTTATACCTAGTAGTGCTTCGCACACAAGGTATATTAACTTCATTGGCCTAACGGTAGTATGTAACGGCATAAACGAATCGAGATAGATATTGACTTATATATATCAAAATGTTCAGGAGGAAAAGAGAAATTGATTGAGCCATGTCCGTCCGTCCGTCCGTCCGTCCGTCCGTCCGTCCGTCCGTCCGTCCGTCCGTCTGTGAACACGATAACTTGAGTAAATCTTGAGATATCTCAATGAAATTTGGTATGTAGGTTCCTTTTCACTTATCTCCGAGCGCTATTGAAAATAGGCAAAATCGGTTAAAAGCCACGCCCTCTTTCTATATATATAATATTTTCGAAAATACAAAAAGAGTGATTATTCAGTACATTATACACCTATAAGGATAATAATTGGTATGCACTTTAGCGTTAAGGCAACAAATACATTTTTGAAAAAATTTTTAAAAAGGGGCGTGGTACCGCCCACTTTTGATATAGTCAAGTTTGGAAATATTATTAATCATAAATCAAAAACCGCTCAAGATAGCAAAACAAAATTCAGCACACATATTTATATTAATACAAGCAATATTTCGAAAAAAAATTATTGAAATCGGGTTAGGTCCACGCCCAATTTTATACGAAAGATTTTGAAAAGGATCATAGATATATTGAATATGCTATAACTTTGCTTAAACTAGCTGTATATCATTTCTATTTCACCTCTGAAGTGTTCGTGGGCAAAGAAAGTCGAAAGCACAAAATTTTTAGAAAATGGGCGTGGCCCCGCCCCTTTATGGGGGATTATTCCACAAAACTTTACATGCCATAACTCCGGTAAAAATTGACTTATTGGAACGATATTTAGAGAAAGTGTTCAACATATAAAGCTAACTCTTTGCTGTAAAAATAAACAAAATCGGTGAACGGACACGCCCACTTTTTGAACACAGTTCTAAAAAATTTCTTCGTAAAATTAAAATCGCGATATTTCCATAATTGTATAAGTTATTTAAAAAAGATTTCACACACATAATAAGCTTTTTAACCAAAACTAAACTGTATACAAATTTTGTGGATTTTGGTGAAGTAGGCGTGGCGCCGCCCACTTTTTAGCATAAAAGCTCTGCTATTTTCAAAAGCGATTGCTTGGAATTTGAAGAATGTATTTCAATGAAATTTTGTGAGATACTTCCCAATAGTATGTAGTATACTCCTGCCAAAAATTACGCAAATCGAATAACAAACAAGCAAGATTTACGGGCAAGTAGTTAACACTCTACTGCCTTTTTATACCTAGTAGTGCTTCGCACACAAGGTATATTAACTTCATTGGCCTAACGGTAGTATGTAACGGCATAAACGAATCGAGATAGATATTGACTTATATATATCAAAATGTTCAGGAGGAAAAGAGAAATTGATTGAGCCATGTCCGTCCGTCCGTCCGTCCGTCCGTCCGTCCGTCCGTCCGTCCGTCCGTCCGTCCGTCCGTCCGTCCGTCCGTCCGTCTGTGAACACGATAACTTGAGTAAATCTTGAGATATCTCAATGAAATTTGGTATGTAGGTTCCTTTTCACTTATCTCCGAGCGCTATTGAAAATAGGCAAAATCGGTTAAAAGCCACGCCCTCTTTCTATATATATAATATTTTCGAAAATACAAAAAGAGTGATTATTCAGTACATTATACACCTATAAGGATAATATTTGGTATGCACTTTAGCGTTAAGGCAACAAATACATTTTTGAAAAAATTTTTAAAAAGGGGCGTGGTACCGCCCACTTTTGATATAGTCAAGTTTGGAAATATTATTAATCATAAATCAAAAACCGCTCAAGATAGCAAAACAAAATTCAGCACACATATTTATATTAATACAAGCAATATTTCGAAAAAAAATTATTGAAATCGGGTTAGGTCCACGCCCAATTTTATACGAAAGATTTTGAAAAGGATCATAGATATATTGAATATGCTATAACTTTGCTTAAACTAGCTGTATATCATTTCTATTTCACCTCTGAAGTGTTCGTGGGCAAAGAAAGTCGAAAGCACAAAATTTTTAGAAAATGGGCGTGGCCCCGCCCCTTTATGGGGGATTATTCCACAAAACTTTACATGCCATAACTCCGGTAAAAATTGACTTATTGGAACGATATTTAGAGAAAGTGTTCAACATATAAAGCTAACTCTTTGCTGTAAAAATAAACAAAATCGGTGAACGGACACGCCCACTTTTTGAACACAGTTCTAAAAAATTTCTTCGTAAAATTAAAATCGCGATATTTCCATAATTGTATAAGTTATTTAAAAAAGATTTCACACACATAATAAGCTTTTTAACCAAAACTAAACTGTATACAAATTTTGTGGATTTTGGTGAAGTAGGCGTGGCGCCGCCCACTTTTTAGCATAAAAGCTCTGCTATTTTCAAAAGCGATTGCTTGGAATTTGAAGAATGTATTTCAATGAAATTTTGTGAGATACTTCCCAATAGTATGTAGTATACTCCTGCCAAAAATTACGCAAATCGAATAACAAACAAGCAAGATTTACGGGCAAGTAGTTAACACTCTACTGCCTTTTTATACCTAGTAGTGCTTCGCACACAAGGTATATTAACTTCATTGGCCTAACGGTAGTATGTAACGGCATAAACGAATCGAGATAGATATTGACTTATATATATCAAAATGTTCAGGAGGAAAAGAGAAATTGATTGAGCCATGTCCGTCCGTCCGTCCGTCCGTCCGTCCGTCCGTCCGTCCGTCTGTGAACACGATAACTTGAGTAAATCTTGAGATATCTCAATGAAATTTGGTATGTAGGTTCCTTTTCACTTATCTCCGAGCGCTATTGAAAATAGGCAAAATCGGTTAAAAGCCACGCCCTCTTTCTATATATATAATATTTTCGAAAATACAAAAAGAGTGATTATTCAGTACATTATACACCTATAAGGATAATATTTGGTATGCACTTTAGCGTTAAGGCAACAAATACATTTTTGAAAAAATTTTTAAAAAGGGGCGTGGTACCGCCCACTTTTGATATAGTCAAGTTTGGAAATATTATTAATCATAAATCAAAAACCGCTCAAGATAGCAAAACAAAATTCAGCACACATATTTATATTAATACAAGCAATATTTCGAAAAAAAATTATTGAAATCGGGTTAGGTCCACGCCCAATTTTATACGAAAGATTTTGAAAAGGATCATAGATATATTGAATATGCTATAACTTTGCTTAAACTAGCTGTATATCATTTCTATTTCACCTCTGAAGTGTTCGTGGGCAAAGAAAGTCGAAAGCACAAAATTTTTAGAAAATGGGCGTGGCCCCGCCCCTTTATGGGGGATTATTCCACAAAACTTTACATGCCATAACTCCGGTAAAAATTGACTTATTGGAACGATATTTAGAGAAAGTGTTCAACATATAAAGCTAACTCTTTGCTGTAAAAATAAACAAAATCGGTGAACGGACACGCCCACTTTTTGAACACAGTTCTAAAAAATTTCTTCGTAAAATTAAAATCGCGATATTTCCATAATTGTATAAGTTATTTAAAAAAGATTTCACACACATAATAAGCTTTTTAACCAAAACTAAACTGTATACAAATTTTGTGGATTTTGGTGAAGTAGGCGTGGCGCCGCCCACTTTTTAGCATAAAAGCTCTGCTATTTTCAAAAGCGATTGCTTGGAATTTGAAGAATGTATTTCAATGAAATTTTGTGAGATACTTCCCAATAGTATGTAGTATACTCCTGCCAAAAATTACGCAAATCGAATAACAAACAAGCAAGATTTACGGGCAAGTAGTTAACACTCTACTGCCTTTTTATACCTAGTAGTGCTTCGCACACAAGGTATATTAACTTCATTGGCCTAACGGTAGTATGTAACGGCATAAACGAATCGAGATAGATATTGACTTATATATATCAAAATGTTCAGGAGGAAAAGAGAAATTGATTGAGCCATGTCCGTCCGTCCGTCCGTCCGTCCGTCCGTCCGTCCGTCCGTCCGTCTGTGAACACGATAACTTGAGTAAATCTTGAGATATCTCAATGAAATTTGGTATGTAGGTTCCTTTTCACTTATCTCCGAGCGCTATTGAAAATAGGCAAAATCGGTTAAAAGCCACGCCCTCTTTCTATATATATAATATTTTCGAAAATACAAAAAGAGTGATTATTCAGTACATTATACACCTATAAGGATAATATTTGGTATGCACTTTAGCGTTAAGGCAACAAATACATTTTTGAAAAAATTTTTAAAAAGGGGCGTGGTACCGCCCACTTTTGATATAGTCAAGTTTGGAAATATTATTAATCATAAATCAAAAACCGCTCAAGATAGCAAAACAAAATTCAGCACACATATTTATATTAATACAAGCAATATTTCGAAAAAAAATTATTGAAATCGGGTTAGGTCCACGCCCAATTTTATACGAAAGATTTTGAAAAGGATCATAGATATATTGAATATGCTATAACTTTGCTTAAACTAGCTGTATATCATTTCTATTTCACCTCTGAAGTGTTCGTGGGCAAAGAAAGTCGAAAGCACAAAATTTTTAGAAAATGGGCGTGGCCCCGCCCCTTTATGGGGGATTATTCCACAAAACTTTACATGCCATAACTCCGGTAAAAATTGACTTATTGGAACGATATTTAGAGAAAGTGTTCAACATATAAAGCTAACTCTTTGCTGTAAAAATAAACAAAATCGGTGAACGGACACGCCCACTTTTTGAACACAGTTCTAAAAAATTTCTTCGTAAAATTAAAATCGCGATATTTCCATAATTGTATAAGTTATTTAAAAAAGATTTCACACACATAATAAGCTTTTTAACCAAAACTAAACTGTATACAAATTTTGTGGATTTTGGTGAAGTAGGCGTGGCGCCGCCCACTTTTTAGCATAAAAGCTCTGCTATTTTCAAAAGCGATTGCTTGGAATTTGAAGAATGTATTTCAATGAAATTTTGTGAGATACTTCCCAATAGTATGTAGTATACTCCTGCCAAAAATTACGCAAATCGAATAACAAACAAGCAAGATTTACGGGCAAGTAGTTAACACTCTACTGCCTTTTTTTTATTAATTATACCTAGTAGTGCTTCGCACACAAGGTATATTAACTTCATTGGCCTAACGGTAGTATGTAACGGCATAAACGAATCGAGATAGATATTGACTTATATATATCAAAATGTTCAGGAGGAGAAGAGAAATTGATTGAGCCATGTCCGTCCGTCCGTCCGTCCGTCCGTCCGTCCGTCTGTGAACACGATAACTTGAGTAAATCTTGAGATATCTCAATGAAACTTTGTATGTAGGTTCCTTTTTACATATCTCTGAACGGTATTGAAAATAGGCAAAATCGGTTAAAAGCCACGCCCACTTTCTATATATATAATATTTTCGAAAATACAAAAAGAGTGATTATTCAGTACATAATACACCTATAAGGATAAAATTTGGTGTGTACCTTACCGTTAAAGCAAAAAATAAATTTGTGAAGAAATTTTTAAAAAAGGGCGTGGCACCGCCCACTTTTGATTAAGTCAAATTTGGAAATATTATTAATCATAAATCAAAAACCGCTCAAGATAGCAAAATAAAATTCAGCACACATATTTATATAAATACAGGCAATATTTCGAAAAAAAATTAGCGAAATCGGATTAGGTCCACGCCCAATTTTATACGAAAGATTTTAAAAGGATCATGGATATATTGAATATGCTATAACTTTGCTTAAACTAGCTGTATATCATTTCTATTTCACCTCTAAAGTGTTCGTGGGCAAAGAAAGTCGAAAGCACAAAATTTTTGGAAAATGGGCGTGGCCCCGCCCCTTTATGGGGGATTATTCCACAAAACTTTCCATGCCATAACTCCGGTAAAAATTGATTTATTAAAACGATATTTGAAGAAAGTGTTCAACATATAAAGCTAACTCTTTGCTGAAAAAATAAACAAAATCGGTGAACGGACACGCCCACTTTTTGAATATAGTTCTAAAATATTTCTTCGTAAAATTAAAATCGCGATATTTCCATAATTGTATAAGTTATATAAATAAGATTTTACACACATATTAACCTTTTTAAACAAAACTAAACTGTAAAAAAATTTTGTGGATTTTGGTGAAGTAGGCGTGGCGCCTCCCACTTTTTAGCATAAAAGCTCTGCTATTTTCAAAAGCGATTGGTTGGAATTTCAAGAATGTATTTCAATGAAATTTTGTGAGATGCTTCCCAATAGTATGTAGTATACTCCTGCCAAAAATTACGCAAATCGAATAACAAACAAGCAAGATTTACGGGCAAGTAGTTAACACCCTACTGCCTTTTTTATACCTAGTAGTGCTTCGCACACAAGGTATATTAACTTCATTGGCCTAACGGTAGTATGTAACGGCATAAACGAATCGAGATAGATATTAACTTATATATATCAAAATGTTCAGGAGGAAAAGAGAAATTGATTGAGCCATGTCCGTCCGTCCGTCTGTCCGTCCGTCCGTCCGTCCGTCTGTGAACACGATAACTTGAGTAAATCTTGAGATATCTCAATGAAATTTAGTATGCAGGTTCCTTTTCACTTATCTCGGAGCGCTATTGAAAATAGGCAAAATCGGTTAAAAGCCACGCCCACTTTCAATATATATAATATTTTCGAAAATACAAAAAGAGTGATTATTCAGTACATAATACACCTATAAGGATAATATTTGGTGTGCACTTTAGCGTTAAGGCAAAAAATACATTTTTGAAGAAATTTTTAAAATGGGGCGTGGTACCGCCCACTTTTGATTAAGTCAAATTTGGAAATATTATTAATCATAAATCAAAAACCGCTCAAGATAGAAAAATAAAATTCAGCACAGGGATTATTCCATGAAACTTTCCATGCCATAACTCCGGTAAAAATTGACTTATTGAAATTTAGAGAAAGTGTTCAACATATAAATCTAACTCTTTGCTGTAAAAATAAACAAAATCGGTGAACGGACACGCCCACTTTTTGAACACAGCTCTGAAAAATTTCTTCGTAAAATTAAAATCGCGATATTTCCATAACTGTATAAGTTATATATATAAGATTTTACACACTTAATAAGCTTTTTAAGAAAAACTAAACTGCAAGCAAATTTTGTGGATTTTGTTGAAGTAGGCGTGGCGCCGCCCACTTTTCAGCAAAAAAGGTCTGTTATTTTCAAAAGCGATTGCTTGAAATTTCAAGAAGGTATTTCAATGAAAGTTAGTGAGATGCTTCCCAATAGTATGTAGTATACTCCTGCCAAAAATTATGCAAATCGAATGACAAACAAGCAAGATTTACGGGAAAGTAGTTAACTCCCTATTGCCTTTTTTTTTATTAATTTTTTTTATTTTCATACCTTTCATAAGCCCCATGCAAAACTATTTATATTTTGTTATTTAGTGATAATTTAATTTACCACTTACAACAGAAGTGTTTTTAATCGAAAACAATCAGTTGTTTTATACCACCTTTTCAGGTATTAAAATAGACCTGAGTTAATTGGGATAACGCAACAGATCACTACTAGGTATTTAATGTTCGGTTACACCCGAACTTAGACTTCCTTACTAGTTTTTATTAATTATACCTAGTAGTGCTTCGCACACAAGGTATATTAACTTCATTGGCCTAACGGTAGTATGTAACGGCATAAACGAATCGAGATAGATATTGACTTATATATATCAAAATGTTCAGGAGGAGAAGAGAAATTGATTGAGCCATGTCCGTCCGTCCGTCCGTCCGTCCGTCCGTCCGTCCGTCCGTCCGTCCGTCCGTCCGTCCGTCTGTGAACACGATAACTTGAGTAAATCTTGAGATATCTCAATGAAACTTTGTATGTAGGTTCCTTTTTACATATCTCTGAACGGTATTGAAAATAGGCAAAATCGGTTAAAAGCCACGCCCACTTTCTATATATATAATATTTTCGAAAATACAAAAAGAGTGATTATTCAGTACATAATACACCTATAAGGATAAAATTTGGTGTGTACCTTACCGTTAAAGCAAAAAATAAATTTGTGAAGAAATTTTTAAAAAAGGGCGTGGCACCGCCCACTTTTGATTAAGTCAAATTTGGAAATATTATTAATCATAAATCAAAAACCGCTCAAGATAGCAAAATAAAATTCAGCACACATATTTATATAAATACAGGCAATATTTCGAAAAAAAATTAGCGAAATCGGATTAGGTCCACGCCCAATTTTATACGAAAGATTTTAAAAGGATCATGGATATATTGAATATGCTATAACTTTGCTTAAACTAGCTGTATATCATTTCTATTTCACCTCTAAAGTGTTCGTGGGCAAAGAAAGTCGAAAGCACAAAATTTTTGGAAAATGGGCGTGGCCCCGCCCCTTTATGGGGGATTATTCCACAAAACTTTCCATGCCATAACTCCGGTAAAAATTGATTTATTAAAACGATATTTGAAGAAAGTGTTCAACATATAAAGCTAACTCTTTGCTGAAAAAATAAACAAAATCGGTGAACGGACACGCCCACTTTTTGAATATAGTTCTAAAATATTTCTTCGTAAAATTAAAATCGCGATATTTCCATAATTGTATAAGTTATATAAATAAGATTTTACACACATATTAACCTTTTTAAACAAAACTAAACTGTAAAAAAATTTTGTGGATTTTGGTGAAGTAGGCGTGGCGCCTCCCACTTTTTAGCATAAAAGCTCTGCTATTTTCAAAAGCGATTGGTTGGAATTTCAAGAATGTATTTCAATGAAATTTTGTGAGATGCTTCCCAATAGTATGTAGTATACTCCTGCCAAAAATTACGCAAATCGAATAACAAACAAGCAAGATTTACGGGCAAGTAGTTAACACCCTACTGCCTTTTTTATACCTAGTAGTGCTTCGCACACAAGGTATATTAACTTCATTGGCCTAACGGTAGTATGTAACGGCATAAACGAATCGAGATAGATATTAACTTATATATATCAAAATGTTCAGGAGGAAAAGAGAAATTGATTGAGCCATGTCCGTCCGTCCGTCTGTCCGTCCGTCCGTCCGTCCGTCTGTGAACACGATAACTTGAGTAAATCTTGAGATATCTCAATGAAATTTAGTATGCAGGTTCCTTTTCACTTATCTCGGAGCGCTATTGAAAATAGGCAAAATCGGTTAAAAGCCACGCCCACTTTCAATATATATAATATTTTCGAAAATACAAAAAGAGTGATTATTCAGTACATAATACACCTATAAGGATAATATTTGGTGTGCACTTTAGCGTTAAGGCAAAAAATACATTTTTGAAGAAATTTTTAAAATGGGGCGTGGTACCGCCCACTTTTGATTAAGTCAAATTTGGAAATATTATTAATCATAAATCAAAAACCGCTCAAGATAGAAAAATAAAATTCAGCACAGGGATTATTCCATGAAACTTTCCATGCCATAACTCCGGTAAAAATTGACTTATTGAAATTTAGAGAAAGTGTTCAACATATAAATCTAACTCTTTGCTGTAAAAATAAACAAAATCGGTGAACGGACACGCCCACTTTTTGAACACAGCTCTGAAAAATTTCTTCGTAAAATTAAAATCGCGATATTTCCATAACTGTATAAGTTATATATATAAGATTTTACACACTTAATAAGCTTTTTAAGAAAAACTAAACTGCAAGCAAATTTTGTGGATTTTGTTGAAGTAGGCGTGGCGCCGCCCACTTTTCAGCAAAAAAGGTCTGTTATTTTCAAAAGCGATTGCTTGAAATTTCAAGAAGGTATTTCAATGAAAGTTAGTGAGATGCTTCCCAATAGTATGTAGTATACTCCTGCCAAAAATTATGCAAATCGAATGACAAACAAGCAAGATTTACGGGAAAGTAGTTAACTCCCTATTGCCTTTTTTTTTATTAATTTTTTTTATTTTCATACCTTTCATAAGCCCCATGCAAAACTATTTATATTTTGTTATTTAGTGATAATTTAATTTACCACTTACAACAGAAGTGTTTTTAATCGAAAACAATCAGTTGTTTTATACCACCTTTTCAGGTATTAAAATAGACCTGAGTTAATTGGGATAACGCAACAGATCACTACTAGGTATTTAATGTTCGGTTACACCCGAACTTAGACTTCCTTACTAGTTTCAACTCATTTCTTCGTTTTGCTGTAAAATTTATACATCATATCACGTGTACTTACTTTATACACGTGTACTTTCCTCTTATGTTTTCCACCTCAATTTTCGTGAATGTCTTGGCGTGTGAGGATACTTGGATATGACTAGAATTTTTAATATTCTTTGAACAATATCTTATTTTCAGTGTTGCCTGATGTGTACTAGATTTCACAGAACGGTATAGATTTACTACCAGAAGTGGGAAGAATAATTTACATTTATCTTTATTCACTTAAACAATAAAAACTGTTGTTTACAGAATTGTAAATTTTTTATTTTATTTTATTTTATTTTTTTAATTTAATTTTATTTTATTTTATTTCATTTCATTTCATTTCATTTCATTTCATTTCATTTCATTTCATTTCATTTCATTTTATTTTATTTTATTTTATTTTATTTTATTTTATTTTATTTTATTTTATTTTATTTTATTTTATTTTATTTTATTTTATTTTTATTTATTTTATTTTATTTTATTTTATTTTATTTTATTTTTATTTATTTTATTTTATTTTGTTTTATTTTGTTTTATTTTATTTTATTTTATTTTATTTTATTTTATTTTATTTTATATTATTTTGTATTCCCTTTACTCTCACTTTCCATTTACCTCTCCAGTTTTTCTCCCTCTACCTCACCTCCTTCCCCCTATAGATATGTATACGAGTATATATGCATATATGTTATTTAAAATACATTGTAAAACATTTATCATAAACAAACGCGCTTGTCCTTTACACCAACACATGTCACTTTGTCTCAAAAACATTCAGCATGGAAAGGGTTATACCAGCTCATACATATATCGCATTTCACTGGCACACAATTTATTTTAAAAATGTTCTGAACTCAATGTGAGAACTTCACGCACCTTTAATTTTGTTTTTGATTTGATGACATGCTGTTGTTGTTGTGTTATCTTGTTGTAAATGGTCTACAAGTGCGTACAAAATTTGGAGTTTCAAAAGTGTTGGTAGTAGTGGCTAACCCTTTCGAAAATCAAAATTTCAATTTTTGCACTTTCAAATGAAAAATTGTCACACCAAACGCAAAAGGGTGCTCAGGAAAAAACTTTTGGTGGTTGAGTTATGGTTAAAGTAAAAAAGGGAATTAGCATAAAACATCAAAGCGCTGTGACCATTTCAGAAGCCAGGCGAGATCATTGAATAATGGCGTAAGCAAACGCAGTCGCATGAATAAATTCGAAATGAGAATTGATAAAAGTAAAACAAGAAAAAAATTTTGAATTCTTATATTAGACAGGCCCAAAAAAAATATATGGCCGCCGTTTTTCAAATAATTCAGTATTTTTGAGACCTGGAATGTTTTAATTCAAAACTTTTTTGTGGGAATGCAATTTTGTACAAACTTTTATATTATTTTTAAACATACATTTTTGGCACAGTCTAATGTACGGGTACATGTACAGCTAAAACAGTACTTATTGTTCGCATTTTGTTCACTGCCTTTTGCTTTTGTATATTTAAGTCGAACATTTCATTACGCAAATTAAAAAATAATCATTCCGATTTGTCCAAAACCATCACCAACATTCTCGTCAATCTTCCTCTTGTCCTACCATCAGCCTGCCATTCTCTACCGTTGCTCTTGTATTTTTCGCTGGCAACATCTGCCACAACATGGCGGTGTTAATGACAAACACATTCATGCTATTGTGAAAGCAATGCTGCTTCTTACTGTGTTTCCATTTCCACTTGGCTTTGTCAAAATCAAAACATTTTCATTTTTTGTTTTCAACTTTTTCTTTGATTTCACACATTTAAGCTTGTGACTTAAATGAAAGTATTTTGCTTAAATGAGCAACAGCGGGATGTCTGCCAAAAATTGTGATCCAACAGCGCTATTGAAGTTCTTATTTTTACAAATGTCATTTTAGTACTGGCGAAAGACTGAGTGCACCCAATCCAGTCTCAATTTCGAACAAATCATCAACCCTTAAATATACTTTTTCAGTTTTTCGTTACTTTGATGTTGCTGATGTTTTTGGCTTTTTGTTCATATTTATCTTTCCAGTGCTTTTATTGCCTTATTGTTAAACAGTTAATCAGCCAGGGTGACAACTTTTAAAACTCTTTCGCCAAAATAAATAATAAAAATTGGTATGCGCCTAAAAGCATACACCTTTTTTTCATTTAGATTTTTAATTGCATATTCCACTTATTAGGCCTGAAAGTATGACATGCATATAATATAATAACATATTTTGCATATTTTTGAGAGCGTGACTTTAATTTAGAGATTTTAGGCTATGAAGAGCGTTTGGAAATCATAACCTAAAAATGTTGGGTTCCCAGTCCGATTTTAATGATTTTATCCCATACCAGATGAGATATGAAACTTAATTACATCGCTTATTGCAGCACTCGCAATAACCTTTCGTTCGATACCCATTTTGTATTAAAAACACTTTGCTTCACATTGAGACCAAGCTTCCCAACCGATTTGTGTGAATAAGCAGGAAGCAAATGAATTTCTGCTGAGAAGCCTTCCATGGCTGAAATACCCTCGATGAGTTTGCCAAACCACTGCCGCGGTGCGAAGCTGTTTTGAAAAAACTTTTTCAGATTAATTTTTGGTAATACTTGTCCCAGTACTCGAACCTTAAACGTACGATGTGAAAGGCCAATAAGACTACCGCCACACCACACCGTCCATGGGCTTTGGAATATTCGAGATAAAACGTCGCACTGTATTTTTGCAGAGAGGAAGGACAAGTTTAGAAGGTTTTGCGCTTAGTGTTTCGAATTGGCTAAACAGAGATTTCTGGCGTGCTTTTTACGCAGCTACCAAAATCGAGTTAAGCGCAGAATAATAATGAAATGAGCTTTAGCTACGATTCTACAAACAGCCTACTTGCATTTGAACAAATTGCTTTATCCAGTTAATTAACTTATAAGCTCTATTTCAAACAAAAAGCTAAAGATATGAGGCAACTCGGGAAAAATTTCAAAACGAAATAAAAAGCTTTTACTAAAGATGAGATCTCGTCTTAAGCATAGCTTACTGGGTATTTAAAATTAGTTTAATATATTTATTTATTTAATACTTTCAAGCACAGTTAGCTTCCATTGTTCACATACATGCTCACATTTTATTGCCCTTAAAAACATATTTTGTAAATTTTTTATTTTTTTTTTTTTCAAGAAACCCACTTATCACATTAGAATTACATAAAATGCCACTTAAGTAAATTCCACTTAACAAAAACAACTTTTTGCTCACCCACATATTTCTTGTTTGCTTCTCATCTTTCCAGTCACGTACATCTCTGGTCTCCAGTTCGGATGGTGGCATTTTGGCTGAAGGCGAAACCTCGAGCGAAACATCACGCGGCAGCGATGAATGCCCACCCTGCGATTTGGGTTTGATGGAGCGGCTGCTGTTGACACACCCTGTATGGTTTTTACCCGGCATACAACGTTCCGGTGCAGTGCATTTTCTACAAGGCAAAGAAGAGGGGGTAAGTTGATTTACAAAAACAAATAAAATAAAAAAACAATCGAAACTCATATGTGTCGCATAAGCTTCAATATGAAAACAAACAAAAAAATGTGAAACGTAAAATGTAATTCAAAAAAGTAACAACAAAGTCTACAAAACAATTTTTAATTAGCCAAATACTTGCGTATTACAAGTGGGCGTGGTAGCAGCCTGAAAAAGTTCAAACGGAAAAATCATTGTCATGCTGCGCTTGATTTTGTTTGCAAAATATCAGAAAAAAGTGCAAAATGGCACGCAACAAAAAAACTGTGTAAAAAAAATGTCAAAGCGCTTTTGCGAGTATATTGCAGCTGCTGCCAGCAAAAGACTAAAAGTGCAGCTCACAAAAGCTTCAAAGCTGATTTTGGTTGGGTTACAAAATATTTGCAGAAAATTTATTAACGACTTGGCTGGCAGACAAAGGCAAATATTGACGTGCGCCACACTGTGGGGAATTTTGGAAAAAGCAGTCGCAAAATTAAATTTGTCAGTAGCGGTAGAAGCTAGCGTGATCAAAAAAGTTCTTGAAAGCTCATAAATTTTTTTTTTTTTTCAAGTATGAGGAAATCCATCTCTAATAAAAACTAGGCTTGTGTAAAAATAATCTATTTCAACTTTAACCGATTTTTTTTGATTTTTCGGGAACGAAATTTTTAATTATAACTATCGATTTTCAGTCAATCGGTCATACAAATTTATCGACCTTTTCATCCTTTCGTCCCTTTGTTTAAATTTTATCTTAAATACAGCCTTTTTTCATATGAGTAATCGATTTATGGACAAAAGTCGATTATCTTTTTGCCTCTGCAGTTCGATTATTTAAAAATCGATTTATCTCAAAAAACTCAATTATTGAGTAACCGCTTTTTTCGAACACATCCCTTGTAAACACTTTGAAGCATTTGATTTAATTATTTAACATATGTATTTAATAGAAGATTTTCAGATGAAAAATCGATTTATGATTAAATATTTATTACTTTCTTTAAATATCGATTTTCTTTTCTACAAACCGATATATCGATTTTCCGACTCGAGGCACATTCCTAGTAAATACAAAATATTGACACATTTTTTTTAATGATATCACTTTACATTTTTAAACTATTAAAATTATATTAAATCATTCGTTTTCTTAAAAACAAGAAAAATAATCGGAATTAAAATTATTTAAAAAAATGCCTCACCACTAAATTCTTGAATTTTCTCTAACATTAAATTTTGCTGACATTTTGCCAACATTTTGAGCTTTACGCACTTTTCGTTTGATTGCTCTAACTCCTACCTTTACTGAGAAATAAGATTTTTACACACATTTTTCTCAAAATTCCCCACTGTGCGTCACAAAACACAAAGGCAAATTAGTTACAGCGGCTTTGTTGTGTCAAAAAATAAACAAAAACAATTTTTAATGAACTTTTTTTTTGTTGCACAAAGCGCGTGTGATAATAACAAACAATACTAGCAAAGAGTAGTATCAATAACTACAACAAAAATAACTTGAAATACCACAACAAATTATGACAAGCTGTCAGAAGCAGCAAATGCCACAAAGCTCTCTTTTTGTAAACAATTTATAAGGGATTTATCAAAAAAATATTTTGCCAAAAAAATTGTTTTGCAATGTCGACATGGACAGTGTTAGACTGGTATGCAAACCATCGTACTTTCAGCCAAAGCTAATTTAAGCTTTTGCGCATAACGCTAGTGAGGCGGAAGTGTGAGCTGAATGCTTCTCCGAAAATCGAAAGGGAACTGTTGTATCTTACTCTCCTTACTTCAATAGCTCCAAAAGATCAAACTCTTCGTATATGATATAGTGGGAATTTCTGGGCAGTCGATTTTTACAAAAAAAAAAATAGCTTCCCATAAAACAAACGCATGTGTTTTACGACACAAAAACAAGTTCAAAGCCTACAAATGTCTGTGAGTTTGTCTGTTTTGACATGAAATTTGCACGCAATTTGCAGAAATATTTGCACAAATTACAATCAATTAATGAAACAAACAATGCCAAATGAAATGAAATGAGTCATTAAGCCTGTATGTAAGTAATTAATGGATTGTATAAATAACAATGTGCGACAGCGATGCTGGGGGTGGATTAATTCTAACGCTGATTGAAAGAGCGGGCTTCATGTAGTTTAAATAACAAATAATTTTTTGTTAGGAAAATTATAATATTCATAATAAATTTGTAATTTTTAACTGAACTTATATGTCCATTAAAAAATTCCATTCCGAGGGGTAAAATCCTTTAGCTTTCTTCACCACCTTTTTTAAATACTGGAAATCAAAACCCATTTTGAATTTTGCCAGATTTATTGAAAAATATTCGAAAAGGAAAAATTTCAATATGAGTAGTCTCGGCCCAAAATTTTGTATTAATTTCTTGACAAATTACAGATAATGAGGCAAATTCTTGCGCCTTAAAGTAGGCAACAATATTTGATATTACCACTACTTCGCATTTTTACTATCAACCCTGCCAACCATCATCAGATAAAAATCTGGATAATCATTGAGTCGCGCTTACCATAAGAGTGGATAGAAAAGTGGGTAATTTTGTTCGGCGAGGTTCACTTTTTACCCATGTTGAAAAGATTTTTGCGTAAGTGTAAGTGCATACTTTTAGGCACTTGTCGTTTTCCATACAAATTCGAAAAATATGCGTCGGTGTTAGTAAAAATTTGTGAATTTTTGGAATCAGAGTTTCACCATGGTTAGCCATGGTTAGCCATGGTTGATAGGGAAGCGTTCCAGAATAGCTGCTTTGTTTATTAGTGTATATCTAATCAACCATTCACAACCTATGTAGTCACTCAACGATTGTGAAGAATCCTCTTCTGTACCTGTAGCTTGTCTGTGGAAAGAAATTTTAAAATTCTGTAGTTTTCAAACAGCTATGAAAAGGCTTCCTTAAGCAGTTTTAAGAGATTGAAAAAATAAAGGACAAGTCATGGCTTATGGAAAAAATCGGGGAAAAAGCTTTTGAAATGGTCTTTACAATTACGGAGCAAAATCGGTCGAATATTCTTTGGTTGTTTGAATCGAAAGATGATCTTTAAAGTAGGTCAGTGGAGAAACTAATATCGAGATTGAGGTTTTATTAATAACGTCTGGTTCTTCCGTCCTTTACATAGCTTTCTGAGTAAATGAATATTTATTTCAGCACGTTTTCGTAACTCGCCAAACTATCTGTGTACATACATATGTAAATACCATCAGAGACTCAATTGAACTAAATGAATGCCAACCAAAATGTGTTTAATGAAATATCCTGTCTATTGGCATAACAATTAAATCTCTGCCCACAAAACGTCAATGAGCTGCATGTCATACCGATGCTTTACAACGCTACCTTCCACTGTCATTCCAGATAAACAGAAATACCTTGCGAAACCTGCTATTAGTCTGGCATGCATCCGGGATGAGTTGCAAAGGAGGATGCGACTAATGGCAGGTCTGAGCACTTTGTATGGGGTGAACTCTTTACATTGGTGTTTATACCCGAACGGATAGGATAGGACTAGTCCAGTTTCTATCCAACCTGATTCCCTTATCTCCTATAAGTATGCTACAAAACCTGATATTTGCTTTCACGCCTATGAGTATGCTACACAAATAAATTTTAGAGGGACTAGTCGCGTGTCCACCTGTTTAGGGACTAGTCACACTACTTTTTGGCGGGGTACCTACATGCGTTAAAAATCTTTTACATGCAATTCATCAGCTTCAATGAGCTATTGGACAATGAAACAAATAACACAAAAGCCGTTCCAAAATCAGTGTTGCCACAGTGATAATTACAGTTGCTGGTTGTGTATTGTTGTAGTTGTAAATTTTCTGTTTTTATTGTTGCTTGCTCGTGCTGCGGTTTTGCTATTGTTGTCAACACTTTTAATGCATCATCAGCAAAATTCTTATTTACTTTTTTTTTTTTGTATCAGCAATGAGGAAAAAGCTCTTTGTTTCGAATTCTTTACTGTTTTTGCTGATGTGGACATAATTTTGTGCTGGCCTTTTAAAGGAATGAAACATCCATAACGGTCGTGTGGGGTATGCAAGGCGCGAATATACGAATGTTTTTGTATGTTCTGAAGCTTGCAAATTTCTGAATAGTACCTATATGAGTATGTCCACCTATGGAATGCATGATTTCAATGTTGAGGGTGGAGATCGCTCATTTCAATTAATTAAATGGCAATGCCAGTCCTTAGGCAAAACGAGCGTCTTTACTCTCACTGCTTTTGAAACCTTCAGCAGCGAATGGATATTTCATGAAAGGTTACGACTTACGTCTATAAATACCAAAAGGGACCAGTACCAATGGGATGGATGTATAGGAAGGCCTTGTGGACCAAAGCAACTTTATTATTCGTTTAACAGGGATCTTCTCGTCTGTTGTTGCCATTGGTGATCGATCCTCTAGAAGTGAGTTTTCTTCAAGAGTTGACAGGCAAACCTGCTAGGTAGTGTGCCTCTCGCCCAATACGCTTAATAAAGCCTGTGGTGGCAAATCGTCCATTTCTGGAGTTCATAGAACGACTTGGACTTTTTTTGAAGCTGATTGAATCGAGGTCCCATAATCCAGACCCCTTTATCGCTTTGGTTTTGAATTTTTGAATTCTTCGTGCAGACATTTTTTGGGAACAGTAGGGCTGCCGTAAGAATGGTTTCGTTGACCCTAGAATCGTAGCCGATATGGATTTCATTTACCTCATACAGCAGACATAGCTACCTCGGATATATTATAGGTCACCCAACTCACAGCTGAGAGGTTTTTTTTTTGCTGCCAAATCAAGCCTTGCAAAAATTTAGCTAAAAAAATAATGCAAAAAAAAACTTTTTTGTGCGCCAATTTGTTTGTTAAGCGCTCATGTTGTGTGCTGGGCTTAAATATCATGGAAGCATTAACATGTAAATATGATATGTAGTATGCGTTGTTGTTGTCTTTTTTATTTTTTTGTTTTTGTCTACTCCAACACACATGCTGCCCATTATGATTGATGGCATTTGATGGCCGTCTCGGTTGGTTTACATTACTGGACAGAGACGACACGAACGGACAATATGCATAGAAGCTACACATAGTCTTTGTTGTTGTTGTTTTGCTGTTACCATGACCACTATTGTTGTAAGAGCAATTACCGCAACCAATACCAACAAAATACACCCCGCGACCTTCAAACATATCATCAATCCATTCAGCCATAGCAAACAAATCCGAGTCTATGGACGGTAATGATGATGATACTGCTGCCACGCGTACCAACCCCTTACTGAGCACCGTGGATCTGTGGTAGGATATTTGAAGCTTTGAGAGTGGTGAAGCAAATTAATTGCGCGTAGGTGAAGTTTTGCATATTTCATAGAAGCGTTTGAATGATGTGCTAAAGGGTGGGTTGATTGGAGTCATAAATTTTTCGACTTTGGATGTTCTTCACAAAGAAAATTTAAATATCCATAAATCGATGAAACGGTTGACACCTAATAAAGTTGATGAAGAGGACTCTATCTAAAATGAGGCATCCGGTTTAAGTGAGCAAAATTCCAAAACTTTAAATACAAATCTCTAAAAGTTTAAAAACCAAGTGATGGGAGCGAGCAGTTTGAGGGTCACTGTATTCTGACATTTCATACGCAGCCCAAGCAACTGTGTTAAAGGCAAAGGGAAAGACAAAGAGTTATTAAATACTCACATTGAAGGAAGATTTATAATAAAGAAAAGGGTTAAAACAAAAAGCAGCTCTAAAAATGTAAAAAGCAAGTTATAGCGGTAAGCAGTTTGAGAGTCATTGTGGTGTGACATTTAAAGCATATCATTTTGCAACACCCTTTATCTACTCATAAATATATTGATGATTTACTATTTGTTATGAGCCGTCAGCGCGCAGAAGGGGATCATATTGTATTTGTGGGTGAGAGTATTTCAGCATTGAAACGCGAACAGACTGTCAGCGTGGGCTACAGTTAACATAACTGTCTGAGTTTGTTGACTGTTCGTTTGCTATGACTACCGACAGTTGCTGCATGCCACATGTTACAGCTTTAGAAATCTTTACTCTTGGACAGCAACAATCAATGATTGATTTTTAATTATCAAATACTTTATCGTTTAAATGAAATGTTTTGATTCTCAGCAAATTCCTGCCCCCACCACACTCATGCTGCCCCACAACTTGAAGCCACTTAGTACCACTTGAAACATTTATGGAGGGTAAAAAGTTTTATTTAGAGGACGATTAGTTAATAAATATGCATCCATATGGGACGAATTTAAGCTGATTTGTATGAACAACTTTTCTTTTCGCTTTCGTTAGCTTTTCAATTCTCTTGTACGCTTGAGTAACAACAACGGCTGTGCACGCTTTCTCACTCCCATCCAATGGGCATTTAATTACAATTTTTTTATAGAACTTTCGCATTCTTTATGCTCACTCCGTAGCAAAATGCTGCATGTCTGCCAACTGCTTCATACTCATGTAATCAAGTGGAAAAAAGTCATTTTTAATTTCTCATACCAGCTCGAGCGCTTACAATGGTCTTTATTAATCTTTTAAAAAGTCGTAATCGTTTAAGCGTCTGGACAGCGTAATAAGGGACGACATTCGTAGCATAAAACGTGAAAAGCTCATATAAATTTTCGCTACTATTATCAGTACGTGATTTCCATTGCATGCTTTTAGGCGCAACAGTTTTTATTTTCAGTTTAAACAGTTAAGTTTTCAGTTAAAACATATTTAGTTCACAACCAAGGGAAATTCCTGAAAAAGTCTCCTTTGCTAATAACTGGGAGTATTTAGTCATTACGCGGGAATAAATCCGGAATGTCTACTTTCGACCCCTATAAGTAGGCTTAATTAATTTAAATTGACCTTTTCTAACTATGCGCGTAATGCAGTAGCTCGAATCTTTTGTAGCTCACTTTCGGCAAAAAGGTTTTAATAGGCGACCACCCTCCTTATAGATCAATCTTGAGCTTGTCGCACCCACTTTTCGCTACCAATATCTGTACGATTTTCTTTGCATACTTTTAGGCTCGACAGGTTTTGATTGAGTGCTTTCTTAGTAGATTTAAATTGATAATCCTATGAAGGAAATCTCGAGATGCGAATTGAATTTACCTCCACGGTTCACAATGATGAGCTTAAATTTAAAACTTTTGAGGACTTGAATTTACATGAGAGATCATAACTGCGATGCTCTTTGTAGCCACGGAAGATGTTTAGTACAATTTAGACGCTAAAACTAATGGTTGCCCAAATTACCCTCGAAGTGACCTTAATAGCATGCACTACAATAGCTGCGCTCCTCTGACAAAGCACACTCCTTTACAACGAACGCCACGCGTTTTAAATATTCCAACAACAAAGGTGCAAACCAACAAATTGCCACAAACAGCACGACCTCTTAACTAAAAAATTTCGCAGCATTTTCGCAAAATGGCGCTTATTGACCATTAAACTGAAGATGGCACCGTCAGTATACTGACAATTGGCCATATTAATGTATGCGAAATGATGCTGGTGGAGTAAACAAAATCAGAGATAGCTTGCCATCCACGTACATACATCCTGGCAACAGTCGTAGGGTCATTCAGACAATTGCTTCATCTGCACATTTTATTAGCTTAACGAACAGCTGTAGAAGCGCAGTCCACAATGCCATCATTAAAGTGGCATTTCGCATCTTCCGAGTATGAGAGGGTAGAGTCTGCGCTCTGCAAATCTCTGCTGGTTTGTGGCACAACACTACATGATGAAGTCATAAAGTGTCCCGTTGTGTGCATTGCATACAAGCGAGCATTATTTTCCTTGCGCATCCCTTTTATTGCGCTTTTTTTTCCGCTTTCTTTCTTGTTTCACCACAACGCAAATTAACATTTTAAATAATATATGAAACCATCCTTATCGCGCACTGAGTTGCATTTTATGCAGAGTTTGCTGTTG
The DNA here is from genome assembly GCA_951509765.1 of Sphenella marginata. Lineage (NCBI taxonomy): Eukaryota > Metazoa > Arthropoda > Insecta > Diptera > Tephritidae > Sphenella > Sphenella marginata. Next base: position 23,119 of record CATOCK010000069.1, read on the forward strand.
CTGCATAAGCGATTTCCTAATGAGCGGAGATGTGAAGAGGTTTAAAGTTTTAAAAGTCGTATTCTATGTAGTCTGTAATAGTGCGGAATAGGTGACCCCGAGTTCGTCGATTACAAAACTTGAGCTGTAGGCCAATTTTGAGTGGAGTTTAGGTTAAAAGCCGTAGCTGAGTTTAGGGTACCATTTCATTCATTAGGGAGATTATCTTTGCTCTCAGATACTCCATCCAATAATATGCTTATTAAATTGTCAGGAAAAACATATACATATAATTCGAACAGAAAAGGGTCCATGAAATAGTGAACAATATCAACTAGTTTAAATATTAAGCAACTTTAAAAGTTTAAAAAGCAGAGGCTCGGGTAGTTTGAGTGTCACTGTATTCTGACACTTAATACATAGCACAAACAACTGTGATAAAAGTAAATTTTTGTAAATACGTCATTCCAAGAAGAAAACAACAGTTTATCAAATTATTAAAATGAAAGAAGATATCTAGTTTGAAAAAAAAGAGGGAAATGAAAAATCTACTCTAAAAGTATGAAAGTCACTGTAGTATGAAAGTCACTGTAGTATGACAATAAATAGCGCAAAACAACTGTGATAAAAGCAAATACCAAAATAACGAAAAATGCCTAGAAAAACAGTTCCAAGATGAAATAAAGAAAATCAAATTGCAAGAAATACACAATGCCGTACCTGGACCTAGTAATCAGTCTTTTGTAAATTCCGGCTCCTAATTAGTGTGACAGTTTTTTGCCAGTACTCCCACCTGTCATGTATTCAGAGTTTAATTAAGATTCGATGTGTCAAACCTGTGAGGAGCTACAGAAGAACAGCTTGAGCTTTCGGAAGAATTGAAAGGCAAATGAGACATCCAGTTCTGTCCTTCACAACATGTGCCAACCCTATGGGCATAAAGGATAGCATCCAAAGATTTTGTACCTCTCTTTGAACAGAACAAGTTCGCCTCATTTTACATAAAACTGATACCACAATGGTCAGACCTTTTAATCACTAGACATAGCAAAATTCGCTGAAGATCTCACAGAATGTCAATGACTCGAAATATTTCAAGAACTCGATCGAAACCGTGAAAAGAACGTGATTAATCTTATTTGGATAAAAAAAACTAGTCTGTCAATGTAGTCTAGCGAAATTGGAAATTGAGCCAAGATTTCGAAGAGTAACTAAAAAACCTACATCTAATGTTGAAAAAAAACAAGAGCTTTCTAGAATTGAGCCAATATTTCTAAGAGTAACTTAAAACCCACGTCTAATGTTGAAAACAAAACAAGAGCTTTCTAGACTTTCTGAACTTTCGTTGTTCTGAAAGTGTATTCTTCGAATTGGCCTCAGCAGATCACAAAATAGGACTAGGGTTGTCTGCATCGTTTATATATTATAATATTTTCGGGCTCCCTGGTTTTCGATCCCTTCACTATTGTTATGCTCAGGGCCTCAGCGCTTTACCCTCAACTCTCTTGCCTACCACTGCCATAAAAACCTCAAACAGTTCAAAAACAAATTCGAGTCATGATGATGTGTGAGAATCTGTTGTCAATCGCCGTTTATATTTTATTACTCATGCCGAGTCAATTAATTATGGAAAGGACATGTTTTCAATTACAATTTCGTTAATATTTCATTAGTAAAACATTTACACCACACAAGTTACAACAGAAAAAACATCAAACCAGAGCGGCCGAACATAAAACGCACTCGCAGGAATATAAAATACCCACAAAAGCGCAACAAATCCCAACGAAAGAGAAACAGACTATACACACTAGAGCCAAACAAGAAAAAATCGCATGCGACAAACATAAAAACGACATAAACACTCACCAATGAGTAGGCAATGATTGCTAATGGCGGCGTTGAACGAATGCTAATAGCTCAGCTGGGTATGAGCTGAGTTTAATAACAATAACAACAACATTCGCTCATATTTTTTGCTACCAAACTTTTGTTTTGCTTATTGTTGTTTGTTGTTTTAAAGCCTATACGCAGAAGTCTTATCAGCAAAACTGAGCTGAGAAATTTATGTGCAATGCAGCTTATCAGCATCAATATGCCGACAGTCAGGCAGACAGACAGGCGTCTGTGAGTAACATAGGTAATGATGCGCAGATGGGGGGAGGTCTATGAAACATGATGTGAGTGATGACACACGTGCGGCTGTGTAAGTGTATGTGTGCCCTTGATGAGTTGGCAGTTATACAAGGCGGCTTTGTTTTGTTTTTGCCGGCTGTCATTAGAAGCCAACCCAATGGCAGTTGAGAGAAAGAGAAAGAAGAGTGTTGTGCTCAATGCCAATGGCACAACCAAACCAGCTAACTCATCGCCTGTGAAAAAAATTGTACTTCACTTGTTTTCATTATTGTTGTTATATTTTTATTTTTTTTTTTGTTTTATCCTGTTGATGATTACTGCTCGTTAGCAATGATATGTGGTTTGCAACATTTTTCGATTTGTTTGCCATTGTCATTGCCAATGCGATAGGCTTTTAACTGTTAATGACACTGTTGCCAATGCCATGGCCACAAAAGCCTAAACCTAACTACGTCTAGGAATAAATTACACCATGCAGCAGCATTTTTGGGGCATAGAATGATTTTGGCTAAGGATGAAATGCCTAGACTTTTCTAAAAAAGCAAAACTCGAGTTCAATATTTCTGAGTTGAGTGTATATTTTTAGAAGAGATATACGATCCGCAAAGAAATTTGAATATTTAAATTTGTTTAACAAATTATTCTCCCACGTAGGACTTCCATAAAGCATATTTCGTCAGCTCCACAAATAAAAAAAAACTCTGAGGTCTTTCACAGAGTTATTCAACGTCAAGTTCTATAAAGCTTGGAACAAGAAAACCTCTAAAGAACACAACAATGGGCTACCAACTTTGAAACATTATTGACTACCCCCATCTGGTATTCTGTTTCCACAAAAACTTTTTCACTGGAACCTAATAGGAAAAGTGAAAGAAAGTTGGACCACGGGAAGCCAGTCTAGTATAAACTCGGGGAAGGCGAATCTCTGCTAACATTTTCATAAGACTTTCGTTCAAAAAAAAGATTGATAATATTGGACGAATCGGCGAAAGGACTGGTGAGCACTGCGAATGTTCTACCTAAGAAGCGCAGAACAAAGTTCTCTCTGAATTGGGAGCTTGCGCTACCAAACAATGGCCCTAAAGTGGTTGCATAGTGCAATAACTAAACACGCGCTAGAAACAACAAAATCCAAAAACAAGTCTAGGATGCGTCTGCATTTAGTAGTTCATATCAGACAACAGCAAAGCCAACCAATTTGCTTTCAATCCCTTTCTAAGCTTTCTTACCCGTTTTACTAAATGGTTTCCCCCGCTCATTCGCTTTCATCTAACATCTGCCTGCTGTGGATGACTTTTTGATATCTGCCTATGTTATATCTATTACTCGTCTAGCAAAGGTAAATTTTTTTTTTTCGTTGTTGCAAATAGCTTTTGTTCTTTTTTTATGTGAAATAATGGCTTGTTGTTGTTTTTATCAATCAGTTAGCCTTTTTTTGTTTGCAATTGTTTCTTGTATTTGTTTTTGTTTTTGTTTTTACTCATCTGCGCAATTATCCTTTGACGTATTGGTCCAACTGTCTGGCCGTTTAAATGAAAATTTCCGGTTTGATTTTTGTTTAATATATTTCTGTGGTTTTCAGTTTTTAATTAACCGCTCTTCTTCTTCGAAGCCGAAGGATAATGAACTGCTAATTGAAATCGGCTTCAAAGGGTGTTCTAAGGGGATTTAAGTAGATGGGATAAGAGCGTAGCTCCACCAGCTTCGATCTGTCTTAATTGATTGTGAATGCCGGGTAATCGAAGCGAATCACTCTACTTCTTGTTTCTAGAACCACTACTCTAAGTACTCTTCTTCAACACCGTCCTTATCAAAGATATAACTCCGACAGATCAGTTAAATTGAGGACATTCGTCAACTCTTTTTTATTGTTTAAAGCATCGACAACATTGTGGGGTCTATGCGGCTCGTTAGTTCTACCAGCATTGTTGTACATAACGTGGCTTACTTTTTGAG
>CATOCK010000070.1:0-17542 GCA_951509765.1 Sphenella marginata
AGCAGACCCGGCAGACGTTGTTCTGCCTGACCAGTGACTTCCCTAGAAATACATTTTCAACTATTTTTCTATTAATTTTTAACATTCCATTTATTGCAGTGCTTTAGTATATGCAATGTTTCCGGTTTTAACGTATTTGGTATAAACAAATAAATTTGTTGGATGTCCAACTCAAAAAACGAATCTTTTGAACTCAATGGCTATGACACAAACCATTATGCGCTGCTGAGCAGATGTGTAGTTAGTATTTATTTAATTATATCCTATATCTACCACTTAACGCCACTATTATGATTTTATGGAAATCCTATAATACTCTGGATATGTATAAACGGCAATAACAAACAAAAAAATTAAGTGCTTTGATTAAGATTTAAGAACGTTAAAATGTCACTAAAGAAAATACATTCAGGGATATAACGAATTGAAATATTACTTAGCTGTGGTCTTAGAACTGACCACTTTTCCAAAAAATTTACAAATGTATGTATGTCGCACCCCACGAAGATTTTCACGTATTGGAAAAGTTTTAAAACAGATCAACCATAAACTTTGGACATTATGGAAGTACAAACAAAGTACTGAATACAAAAAATGTGGGCGTGGCACCGCCCACTTTTCCAAAATTACATAAATCTTGAAAATCCGGAAATATTTCCCAAAATTTTCCCTCACACAAACCTTCTCTTATGCTATGTTTCCACCAAACCAAACACCGTATTTAAAAGGGTTTGGGTTATGTAGAAATGTCAAGTTTTCCACTGATAGTTTGCCGGAAAATGGGTTTACACCCACTAAACAATTTATATGATCGTCGTTCCGATTTAGTGGGTGTAAACCCATTTTCCGGTAAACTCTCAGTAGAAAAACTTGACATTTCTACATAACCATTTCTACATAACCCAAACCCTTTTAAACACGGTGTTTGGTTTGGTGGAAACACCGCGTTACCAATTACGAAGAACTGAAAAAAAACTTGAGTCAAATCTGTCCAGCCGTTCTTATTTTTGTCCTATCATTTTTGAATTGATTAATATGAAATAAGAAATTAATAATATAATTATGTGATAATACTTACATGTACATATGTATATATTTTAATTAAATATTTTTGAACAATGAAGCAATTGTATAAAATACGAATAACGGGGTTTCACAAAATGCGTTCACTACAAAATATGTACATATGTATATGGATTTGATTTTTACTTATCCCTCAGCAACACGAAAACGTACATATGTACATATGAATGTAAATTTTGTTTTTATTTAAAGCGTCATACATACATACATATGTATGTATGTACGAAGCGAAGTACCGCTACCGAGCACTCGCTTAACTTAAATCGATTCATTTGGTTGACAGCGAACAAACACACAAACAGCTTTTTTTAGAAAAGGTGCTCCTATTGTTTAAACAATTTTGGTTAAATAATATATGAATCAACTATTTTTTTTGATGCAGAACGAAAGTAAATATTTCAAAGTTTAACTTCAAGTAAGTTTCATTCTAATCGGTGGATCCGTTTATGATTTGTGGCTGTGTAAACAAAAAAATTTATGGTTTTTTACCGATTTCCACTCCCCCTTAAGATATAAGGTATCCTATCTTTCAAGTTGGATCAAACTGTAGATGCTGTGCAAATTTCATTAAAATCGGTTGAGTAGTTTAGGAGCTCACCCTGATTGAACATGTGACACGTGATTTTTATATATTAAGAAGATAGAAATGCTGATACCCACATAAATATTTAGGTATTTAAATTTATTTAAGAAAAAAAATTTCATAGGTTCCTCCCTAAAAATTAGTATATCTTTTTTGTTTGTGGTCCGATTTTGATAAAACAAAGTGCAGATCCCTTTCTAAGCTTCAAGCAGTATATTTGTGAAAGTCTCATCAAAATCCATTGCTTAGTTTCCGAGATCCTTAAGTTCAAACAGACAAACAGACAGACAATAATTTTAAAAATGGGTCAGATGAACTCCATAGCATTCCCCAGGTCATCCCCAGTCATCTTTTCAAAGAAATTTTCAATGTACAGACACGACCCTTCTAGAGATTTATTATAGTATAGATATGCTGATACACACATAAATATTTATTTAAATTTATTTAAGAAAAAAAATTTCATAGGTTCCTCCCTAAAAATTAGTATATCTTTTTTGTTTGTGGTCCGATTTTGATAAAACAAAGTGCAGATCCCTTTCCAAGCTTCAAGCAGTATATTTTTGTGAAAGTCTCATTAAAATCCATTGCTTAGTTTCCGAGATGCTTAAGTTCAAACAGACAAACAGACAGACGATAATTCTAAAAATGGGTCAGATGAACTCTATAGTATTCCCCAAGTCACCCCCAGTAATTTTTTCAAATAAATTTTCAATGCACAGACACGACTTTTCTAGAGTTTTATTAAAGATATGCTGATACCCACATAAATATTTATTTAAATTTATTTAAGAAAAAAAATTTCATAGGTTCCTCCCTAAAAATTAGTAAATTTTTTTTGTTTGTAGTCCGACTTTGATAAAACAAAGTGCAGATCCCTTTCTAAGCTTCAAGCAGTATATTTGTGAAAGTCTCATCAAAATCCATTGCTTAGTTTCCGAGATCCTTAAGTTCAAACAGACAAACAGACAGACGATAATTCTAAAAATGGGTCAGATGCACTCTATAGTATTCCCCAAGTCACCCCCAGTAATTTTTTCAAAGAAATTTTCAATGCACAGACACGACTTTTCTAGAGTTTTATTAAAGATATGCTGATACCCACATACATATGTACATACATAAATATTTATTTAAATTTATTTAAGAAAAAAAATTTCATAGGTTCCTCCCTAAAAATTAGTATATCTTTTTTGTTTGTGGTCCGATTTTGATAAAACAAAGTGCAGATCCCTTTTCAAACTTCAAGCAGTATATTTGTGAAAGTCTCATTAAAATCCATTGCTTAGTTTCCGAGATGCTTAAGTTCAAACAGACAAACAGACAGACGATAATTCTAAAAATGGGTCAGATGAACTCTATAGTATTCCCCAAGTCACCTCCAGTAATTTTTTCAAATAAATTTTCAATGCACAGACACGACTTTTCTAGAGTTTTATTAAAGATATGCTGATACCCACATAAATATTTATTTAAATTTATTTAAGAAAAAAAATTTCATAGGTTCCTCCCTAAAAATTAGTATATCTTTTTTGTTTGTGGTCCGATTTTGATAAAACAAAGTGCAGATCCCTTTCCAAGCTTCAAGCAGTATATTTGTGAAAGTGTCATTAAAATCCATTGCTTAGTTTCCGAGATGCTTAAGTTCAAACAGACAAACAGACAGACGATAATTCTAAAAATGGGTCAGATGAACTCTATAGTATTCCCCAAGTCACCTCCAGTAATTTTTTCAAATAAATTTTCAATGCACAGACACGACTTTTCTAGAGTTTTATTAAAGATATGCTGATACCCACATAAATATTTATTTAAATTTATTTAAGAAAAAAAATTTCATAGGTTCCTCCCTAAAAATTAGTATATCTTTTTTGTTTGTGGTCCGAGTTTGATAAAACAAAGTGCAGATCCCTTTCTAAGCTTCAAGCAGTATATTTGTGAAAGTCTCATCAAAATCCATTGCTTAGTTTCCGAGATCCTTAAGTTCAAACAGACAAACAGACAGACGATAATTCTAAAAATGGGTCAGATGCACTCTATAGTATTCCCCAAGTCACCCCCAGTAATTTTTTCAAAGAAATTTTCAATGCACAGACACGACTTTTCTAGAGTTTTATTAAAGATATGCTGATACCCACATATGTACATACATAAATATTTATTTAAATTTATTTAAGAAAAAAAATTTCAAAATCAAAATCCATTGCTTAGTTTCCGAGATCCTTAAGTTCAAACAGACAAACAGACAGACAATAATTCTAAAAATGGGTCAGATGAGCTCTATAGTATCCCCCAAGTCACCCCCAGTCATCTTTTCAAAGAAATTTTCAATGTACAGACACGACCCTTCTAGAGATTTATTATAGTATAGATATGCTGATACCCACATAAATATTTATTTAAATTTATTTAAGAAAAAAAATTTCATAGGTTCCTCCCTAAAAATTAGTATATCTTTTTTGTTTGTGGCCCGATTTTGATAAAACAAAGCGCAGATCCCTTTCTAAGCTTCAAGCAGTATATTTGTGAAAGTCTCATCAAAATCCATTGCTTAGTTTCCGAGATCCTTAAGTTCAAACAGACAAACAGACAGACAATAATTCTAAAAATGGGTCAGATGAACTCTATAGTATCCCCCAAGTCACCCCCAGTCATCTTTTCAAAGAAATTTTCAATGTACAGACACGACCCTTCTAGAGATTTATTATAGTATAGATATGCTGATACCCACATAAATATTTATTTAAATTTATTTAAGAAAAAAAATTTTATAGGTTCCTCCCTAAAAATTAGTATATCTTTTTTGTTTGTGGTCCGACTTTGATAAAACAAAGTGCATATCCCTTTCCAAGCTTCAAGCAGTATATTTGTGAAAGTCTCATTAAAATCCATTGCTTAGTTTCCGAGATGCTGAAATTCAAACAGACAAACAGACAGACGATAATTCTAAAAATGGGTCAGATGAACTCTATAGTATTCCCCAAGTCACCCCCAGTAATTTTTTCAAATAAATTTTCAATGCACAGACACGACTTTTCTAGAGTTTTATTAAAGATATGCTGATACCCACATAAATATTTATTTAAATTTATTTAAGAAAAAAAATTTCATAGGTTCCTCCCTAAAAATTAGTATATTTTTTTTGTTTGTAGTCCGACTTTGATAAAACAAAGTGCAGATCCCTTTCCAAGCTTCAAGCAGTATATTTGTGAAAGTGTCATTAAAATCCATTGCTTAGTTTCCGAGATGCTTAAGTTCAAACAGACAAACAGACAGACGATAATTCTAAAAATGGGTCAGATGAACTCTATAGTATTCCCCAAGTCACCTCCAGTAATTTTTTCAAATAAATTTTCAATGCACAGACACGACTTTTCTAGAGTTTTATTAAAGATATGCTGATACCCACATAAATATTTATTTAAATTTATTTAAGAAAAAAAATTTCATAGGTTCCTCCCTAAAAATTAGTATATCTTTTTTGTTTGTAGTCCGACTTTGATAAAACAAAGTGCAGATCCCTTTCTAAGCTTCAAGCAGTATATTTGTGAAAGTCTCATCAAAATCCATTGCTTAGTTTCCGAGATCCTTAAGTTCAAACAGACAAACAGACAGACGATAATTCTAAAAATGGGTCAGATGCACTCTATAGTATTCCCCAAGTCACCCCCAGTAATTTTTTCAAAGAAATTTTCAATGCACAGACACGACTTTTCTAGAGTTTTATTAAAGATATGCTGATACCCACATATGTACATACATAAATATTTATTTAAATTTATTTAAGAAAAAAAATTTCAAAATCAAAATCCATTGCTTAGTTTCCGAGATCCTTAAGTTCAAACAGACAAACAGACAGACAATAATTCTAAAAATGGGTCAGATGAGCTCTATAGTATCCCCCAAGTCACCCCCAGTCATCTTTTCAAAGAAATTTTCAATGTACAGACACGACCCTTCTAGAGATTTATTATAGTATAGATATGCTGATACCCACATAAATATTTATTTAAATTTATTTAAGAAAAAAAATTTCATAGGTTCCTCCCTAAAAATTAGTATATCTTTTTTGTTTGTGGCCCGATTTTGATAAAACAAAGCGCAGATCCCTTTCTAAGCTTCAAGCAGTATATTTGTGAAAGTCTCATCAAAATCCATTGCTTAGTTTCCGAGATCCTTAAGTTCAAACAGACAAACAGACAGACAATAATTCTAAAAATGGGTCAGATGAACTCTATAGTATCCCCCAAGTCACCCCCAGTCATCTTTTCAAAGAAATTTTCAATGTACAGACACGACCCTTCTAGAGATTTATTATAGTATAGATATGCTGATACCCACATAAATATTTATTTAAATTTATTTAAGAAAAAAAATTTTATAGGTTCCTCCCTAAAAATTAGTATATCTTTTTTGTTTGTGGTCCGACTTTGATAAAACAAAGTGCATATCCCTTTCCAAGCTTCAAGCAGTATATTTGTGAAAGTCTCATTAAAATCCATTGCTTAGTTTCCGAGATGCTGAAATTCAAACAGACAAACAGACAGACGATAATTCTAAAAATGGGTCAGATGAACTCTATAGTATTCCCCAAGTCACCCCCAGTAATTTTTTCAAATAAATTTTCAATGCACAGACACGACTTTTCTAGAGTTTTATTAAAGATATGCTGATACCCACATAAATATTTATTTAAATTTATTTAAGAAAAAAAATTTCATAGGTTCCTCCCTAAAAATTAGTATATTTTTTTTGTTTGTAGTCCGACTTTGATAAAACAAAGTGCAGATCCCTTTCTAAGCTTTAAGCAGTATATTTGTGAAAGTCTCATCAAAATCCATTGCTTAGTTTCCGAGATGCTTAAGTTCAAACAGACAAACAGACAGACGATAATTCTAAAAATGGGTCAGATGAACTCTATAGTATTCCCCAAGTCACCTCCAGTAATTTTTTCAAATAAATTTTCAATGCACAGACACGACTTTTCTAGAGTTTTATTAAAGATATGCTGATACCCACATAAATATTTATTTAAATTTATTTAAGAAAAAAAATTTCATAGGTTCCTCCCTAAAAATTAGTATATCTTTTTTGTTTGTGGTCCGATTTTGATAAAACAAAGTGCAGATCCCTTTCCAAGCTTCAAGCAGTATATTTGTGAAAGTGTCATTAAAATCCATTGCTTAGTTTCCGAGATGCTTAAGTTCAAACAGACAAACAGACAGACGATAATTCTAAAAATGGGTCAGATGAACTCTATAGTATTCCCCAAGTCACCTCCAGTAATTTTTTCAAATAAATTTTCAATGCACAGACACGACTTTTCTAGAGTTTTATTAAAGATATGCTGATACCCACATAAATATTTATTTAAATTTATTTAAGAAAAAAAATTTCATAGGTTCCTCCCTAAAAATTAGTATATCTTTTTTGTTTGTAGTCCGACTTTGATAAAACAAAGTGCAGATCCCTTTCTAAGCTTCAAGCAGTATATTTGTGAAAGTCTCATCAAAATCCATTGCTTAGTTTCCGAGATCCTTAAGTTCAAACAGACAAACAGACAGACGATAATTCTAAAAATGGGTCAGATGCACTCTATAGTATTCCCCAAGTCACCCCCAGTAATTTTTTCAAAGAAATTTTCAATGCACAGACACGACTTTTCTAGAGTTTTATTAAAGATATGCTGATACCCACATATGTACATACATAAATATTTATTTAAATTTATTTAAGAAAAAAAATTTCATAGGTTCCTCCCTAAAAATTAGTATATCTTTTTTGTTTGTGGTCCGATTTTGATAAAACAAAGTGCAGATCCCTTTCCAAGCTTCAAGCAGTATATTTGTGAAAGTGTCATTAAAATCCATTGCTTAGTTTCCGAGATGCTTAAGTTCAAACAGACAAACAGACAGACGATAATTCTAAAAATGGGTCAGATGAACTCTATAGTATTCCCCAAGTCACCTCCAGTAATTTTTTCAAATAAATTTTCAATGCACAGACACGACTTTTCTAGAGTTTTATTAAAGATATGCTGATACCCACATAAATATTTATTTAAATTTATTTAAGAAAAAAAATTTCATAGGTTCCTCCCTAAAAATTAGTATATCTTTTTTGGTTGTGTTCCGAGTTTGATAAAACAAAGTGCAGATCCCTTTCTAAGCTTCAAGCAGTATATTTGTGAAAGTCTCATCAAAATCCATTGCTTTGTTTCCGAGATCCTTAAGTTCAAACAGACAAACAGACAAACAGACAGACAATAATTCTAAAAATGGGTCAGATGAGCTCTATAGTATCCCCCAAGTCACCCCCAGTCATCTTTTCAAAGAAATTTTCAATGTACAGACACGACCCTTCTAGAGATTTATTATAGTATAGATATGCTGATACCCACATAAATATTTATTTAAATTTATTTAAGAAAAAAAATTTCATAGGTTCCTCCCTAAAAATTAGTATATCTTTTTTGTTTGTGGCCCGATTTTGATAAAACAAAGCGCAGATCCCTTTCTAAGCTTCAAGCAGTATATTTGTGAAAGTCTCATCAAAATCCATTGCTTAGTTTCCGAGATCCTTAAGTTCAAACAGACAAACAGACAAACAGACAAACAGACAGACAATAATTCTAAAAATGGGTCAGATGAGCTCTATAGTATCCCCCAAGTCACCCCCAGTCATCTTTTCAAAGAAATTTTCAATGTACAGACACGACCCTTCTAGAGATTTATTATAGTATAGATATGCTGATACCCACATAAATATTTATTTAAATTTATTTAAGAAAAAAAATTTCATAGGTTCCTCCCTAAAAATTAGTATATCTTTTTTGTTTGTGGCCCGATTTTGATAAAACAAAGCGCAGATCCCTTTCTAAGCTTCAAGCAGTATATTTGTGAAAGTCTCATCAAAATCCATTGCTTAGTTTCCGAGATCCTTAAGTTCAAACAGACAAACAGACAGACAATAATTCTAAAAATGGGTCAGATGAACTCTATAGTATCCCCCAAGTCACCCCCAGTCATCTTTTCAAAGAAATTTTCAATGTACAGACACGACCCTTCTAGAGATTTATTATAGTATAGATATGCTGATACCCACATAAAAATTTATTTAAATTTATTTAAGAAAAAAAATTTTATAGGTTCCTCCCTAAAAATTAGTATATCTTTTTTGTTTGTGGTCCGACTTTGATAAAACAAAGTCCAGATCCCTTTCTAAGCTTCAAGCAGTATATTTGTGAAAGTCTCATCAAAATCCATTGCTTAGTTTCCGAGATCCTTAAGTTCAAACAGACAAACAGACAGACGATAATTCTAAAAATGGGTCAGATAAACTCTATAGTATTCCCCAAGTCACCCCCAGTAATTTTTTCAAATAAATTTTCAATGCACAGACACGACTTTTCTAGAGTTTTATTAAAGATATGCTGATACCCACATAAATATTTATTTAAATTTATTTAAGAAAAAAAATTTCATAGGTTCCTCCCTAAAAATTAGTATATCTTTTTTGTTTGTGGTCCGATTTTGATAAAACAAAGTCCAGATCCCTTTCTAAGCTTCAAGCAGTATATTTGTGAAAGTCTCATTAAAATCCATTGCTTAGTTTCCGAGATGCTTAAATTCAAACAGACAAACAGACAGACGATAATTCTAAAAATGGGTCAGATGAACTCTATAGTATTCCCCAAGTCACCCCCAGTAATTTTTTCAAATAAATTTTCAATGCACAGACACGACTTTTCTAGAGTTTTACTAAAGATATGCTGATACCCACATAAATATTTATTTAAATTTATTTAAGAAAAAAAATTTCATAGGTTCCTCCCTAAAAATTAGTATATTTTTTTTGTTTGTAGTCCGACTTTGATAAAACAAAGTGCAGATCCCTTTCTAAGCTTTAAGCAGTATATTTGTGAAAGTCTCATCAAAATCCATTGCTTAGTTTCCGAGATGCTTAAGTTCAAACAGACAAACAGACAGACGATAATTCTAAAAATGGGTCAGATGAACTCTATAGTATTCCCCAAGTCACCCCCAGTAATTTTTTCAAATAAATTTTCAATGCACAGACACGACTTTTCTAGAGTTTTATTAAAGATATGCTGATACCCACATACATAAATATTTATTTAAATTTATTTAAGAAAAAAAATTTCATAGGTTCCTCCCTAAAAATTAGTATATCTTTTTTGTTTGTGGTCCGATTTTGATAAAACAAAGTGCAGATCCCTTTCTAAGCTTCAAGCAGTATATTTGTGAAAGTCTCATCAAAATCCATTGCTTAGTGTCCGAGATCCTTAAGTTCAAACAGACAAACAGACAGACAATAATTTTAAAAATGGGTCAGATGAACTCCATAGCATTCCCCAGGTCATCCCCAGTCATCTTTTCAAAGAAATTTTCAATGTACAGACACGACCCTTCTAGAGATTTATTATAGTATAGATATGCTGATACCCACATAAAAATTTATTTAAATTTATTTAAGAAAAAAAATTGCATAGGTTCCTCCCCAAAAATTAGTATATTTTTTTTGTTTGTAGTCCGACTTTGATAAAACAAAGTGCAGATCCCTTTCTAAGCTTCAAGCAGTATATTTGTGAAAGTCTCATCAAAATCCATTGCTTAGTTTCCGAGATCCTTAAGTTCAAACAGACAAACAGACAGACAATAATTTAAAAAATGGGTCAGATGAACTCCATAGCATTCCCCAGGTCATCCCCAGTCATCTTTTCAAAGAAATTTTCAATGTACAGACACGACCCTTCTAGAGATTTATTATAGTATAGATAAAATTGAGACTTTAATGTAGACTGGAAGACTTAATAATTTAAGTGTAAAGTTTTAATGTTCAAAATATATAATCATGTACAATATGGAATTATTTTATCGTAGACGAAGAAGCCTAACTATCGTTAAAGGTTACAATGAACTTATAAAGTGTTATACTTCTTTACAGTGAATTTATTTTTTACGTTTTAGTTAATTTTATCAAACAATAATAAAAGATTATTTTTAAAAAAGTTTTTTTTCTTTAATTTTATTTTATATTTATTAATTTTGGGGGTTCGGACGCTGCTAGATACCATTATTTTTTGATATTTTTTCCCCCGTACAATTCTGGGTATACTTGACCTATAACTCTGAGTATACTTGACCTATACTTATGATATTTCGCACATACGTATAGGATGGCCCGAGGTTTCATTTGGACTTCGATATATTTCGATAAATTAATCGGCAACTCAGTTATCGGTCAAAATGTGATTGCCGAAAAACCTTACTATTACTCTACAATATGGTATCAAATCAACATTTGAATTTGCATTCATCCTGGCACAATTTGTCAAAATTGAATTCTTTTGAAGGCTCTCTAACGTTGCCAATGAAAATTTTTGAAACCCGGTTTTTTTCATAATTTTCATAATATTCGAATTTGGTAAATTCTTAAGTAGGCAATAATCATACTAATATTATAAATGTGAAGGTACCGATGTTTAGATGTCCAGACGTTTGCTTCTGGTACTCAATCACGTGAGAAAGGCAAGACGAATTAGGATGAAATTTGGCACGCAGACAGGTTATAGTCTTAAAAGAGTTATAGGGAATTTTTTTTTTTATTAATTTTTGGGGGTTCGAACGCTGCTAGGGACCATTATTTTTTTTTTGATATTTTTTCCCCCAGATACAATTCTGGGTATACTTGACATATAACTCTGAGTATACCTGACCTATACTTATGATATTTCGCACATACGTATAGGATGGCCCGAGGTTTCATTTGGACTTCGATATATTTCGATAAATTAATCGACAACTGAGTTATCGGTCAAAATGCGAATGCCAAAAACCTTACAAAAACCCTACAATATGGGTGAGTAAAGCCATGTGAAGTGTGTACGGAATTTTGGTTTTTTTTCGAAACCTCAGCGATTTTGAATTTTTTTTTTTCATTAGATAGTGGGCTAGACCCAACCCCCGTGTTATAAATATTTCGTAAAATTCATTTATTTGTTAAAGTTATTGAGTGTTGAATTTTTGATAATTTTTTAATATGATAATATTGAAAAATTATTTTCTCATGAACTACTGCAGATAAATCCATGATTTTTTTTTTCACTTACAGATAACTGTTTTTACCTTGTTATAAGTGATTTTATGCGATCTAATTGTTTAATAAATGATATTTAAACAATTCTTTTTTTAAATAATAAAATTTTTTTTTACATTCTGCACGCCCAAAAAAATTGAAAAATATGTCTAATAACGCGAAAAATGGTCACCTTCAATAATCAAAAAAAATGTTTTTGTTCCTTCAAACCATTACAAAGATATTGCATTTTTTGTCACCCCTTGCGCTCTCCCAGCGCGCTGCACATAGACCGTTGGAGGCGCGCTGAACAAAAATGTTCTTATGAGATTAGTTGTTATCAAGTTATTTTCAATTATTACAAACATATCTACAGTTAACAGAATGTATGAACAAAATTAATAATAAAGGGGTAAAGCCTTTTAGTATTTTTATACCTAGTAGTGCTTCGCACACAAGGTATATTAACTTCATTCGCCTAACGGTAGTATGTAACGGCATAAACGAATCGAGATAGATATTGACTTATATATATCAAAATGTTCAGGAGGAAAAGAGAAATTGATTGAGCCATGTCCGTCCGTCCGTCCGTCCGTCCGTCCGTCTGTAAACATGATAACTTGAGTAAATCTTGAGATATCTCAATGAAACTTGGTATGCAGGTTCCTTTTTACTTATCTCTGAACGCTATTGAAAATAGGCAAAATCGGTTAAAAGCCACGCCCACTTTCTATATATATAATATTTTCGAAAATACAAAAAGAGTGATTATTCAGTACATAATACACCTATAAGGATAAAATTTGGTGTGTACCTTTGCGTTAAGGCAAAAAATAAATTTCTGAAGAAATTTTTAAAAAAGGGCGTGGCACCGCCCACTTTTGATTAAGTCAAACTTGGAAATATTATTAATCATAAATCAAAAACCGCTCAAGATAGGCAAATAAAATTCAGCACACATATTTCTATTAGTACAGGCAATATTTCGAAAAAAAATTAGCGAAATCGGATTAGGTCCAGGCACAATTTTATACGAAAGATTTTGAAAAGGATCATGGATATATTGAATATGCTATAACTTTGCTTAAACTAGCTGTATATCATTTCTATTTCACCCCTAAAGTGTTCGTGGGCAAAGAAAGTCGAAAGCACCAACTTTTTGGAAAATGGGCGTGGCCCCGCCCCTTTATGGGGGATTATTCCACAAAACTTTCCATGCCATAACTCCGGTAAAAATTGACTTATTGAAACGATATTTAGAGAAAGTGTTCAACATATAAAGCTAACTCTTTGCTGAAAAAATTAACAAAATCGGTGAATGGACACGCCCACTTTTTGAACACAGTTCCAAAAAATTTCTTCGTAAAATTAAAATCGCGATATTTCCTTAATTGTATAAGTTATATAAATAAGATTTTACACACATAACAAGCTTTTTCAGCAAAGCAGAACTGTATAAAAATTTTGTGGATTTTGGTGAAGTAGGCGTGGCGCCGCCCACTTTTTAGCATAAAAGGTCAAAAGCAATTGCTTGAAATTTCAAGAAGGTATTTCAATGAAAGTTAGTGAGATGCTTCCCAATAGTATATAGTATACTCCTGCCAAAAATTACGCAAATCGGATAGCAAACACGCAAAATATATGGACAAGTAGTTAACACCCTACTGCCTTTTTATACCTAGTAGTGCTTCGCACACAAGGTATATTAACTTCATTCGCCTAACGGTAGTATGTAACGGCATAAACGAATCGAGATAGATATTGACTTATATATATCAAAATGTTCAGGAGGAAAAGAGAAATTGATTGAGCCATGTCCGTCCGTCCGTCCGTCCGTCCGTCCGTCCGTCCGTCTGTAAACACGATAACTTGAGTAAATCTTGAGATATCTCAATGAAACTTGGTATGCAGGTTCCTTTTTACTTATCTCTGAACGGTATTGAAAATAGGCAAAATCGGTTTAAAGCCACGCCCTCTTTCTATATATATAATATTTTGGAAAATACAAAAAGAGTGATTATTCAGTACATAATACACCTATAAGGATAATATTTGGTGTGCACTTTAGCGTTAAGGCAACAAATACATTTTTGAAGAAATTTTTAAAAAGGGGCGTGGCACCGCCCACTTTTGATATAGTCAAATTTAGAAATATTATTAATCATAAATCAAAAACCGCTCAAGATAGCAAAATAAAATTCAGCACACATATATATATTAATACAGGCAATATTTCGAAAAAAAAAATTAGCGAAATCGGGTTAGGTCCACGCCCAATTTTATACGAAAGATTTTGAAAAGGATCATAGATATATTGAATATGCTATAACTTTGCTTAAACTAGCTGTATATAATTTCTATTTCACCTCTGAAGTGTTCGTGGGCAAAGAAAGTCGAAAGCACAAAATTTTTGGAAAATGGGCGTGGCCCCGCCCTTTTATGGGGGATTATTCCACAAAACTTTCCATGCCATAACTCCGGTAAAAATTGACTTATTGAAACGATATTTAGAGAAAGTGTTCAGCATATAAAGCTTACTCTTTGCTGTAAAAATAAACAAAATCGGAGAACGGACACGCCCACTTTTTGAACACAGTTCTAAAAAATTTCTTCGTAAACTTAAAATCGCGATATTTCAATAATTGTATAAGTTATATAAATAAGATTTTACACACATAATAAGCCTTTTAAGCAAAACTGAACTGTACAAAAATTTGGTGGATTTTGGTGAAGTAGGCGTGGCGCCGCCCACTTTTTAGCATAAAAGCTCTGCTATTTTCAAAAGCGATTGCTTGGAATTTCAAGAATGTATTTCAATGAAATTTTGTGAGAGGGTTCCCCATAGTATGTAGTATACTCCTGCCAAAAATTACGCAAATCGAATAACAAACAAGCAAGATTTACGGGCAAGTAGTTAACACCCTACTGCCTTTTTATACCTAGTAGTGCTTCGCACACAAGGTATATTAACTTCATTCGCCTAACGGTAGTATGTAACGGCATAAACGAATCGAGATAGATATTGTTTTATATATATCAAAATGTTCAGGAGGAAAAGAGAAATTGATTGAGCCATGTCCGTCCGTCCGTCCGTCCGTCCGTCCGTCTGTAAACACGATAACTTGAGTAAATCTTGAGATATCTCAATGAAACTTGGTATGCAGGTTCCTTTTTACTTATCTCTGAACGCTATTGAAAATAGGCAAAATCGGTTAAAAGCCACGCCCACTTTCTATATATATAATATTTTCGAAAATACAAAAAGAGTGATTATTCAGTACATAATACACCTATAAGGATAAAATTTGGTGTGTACCTTAGCGTTAAGGCAAAAAATAAATTTCTGAAGAAATTTTTAAAAAAGGGCGTGGCACCGCCCACTTTTGATTAAGTCAAACTTGGAAATATTATTAATCATAAATCAAAAACCGCTCAAGATAGGCAAATAAAATTCAGCACACATATTTCTATTAGTACAGGCAATATTTCGAAAAAAAATTAGCGAAATCGGATTAGGTCCAGGCACAATTTTATACGAAAGATTTTGAAAAGGATCATGGATATATTGAATATGCTATAACTTTGCTTAAACTAGCTGTATATCATTTCTATTTCACTCCTAAAGTGTTCGTGGGCAAAGAAAGTCGAAAGCACCAAATTTTTGGAAAATGGGCGTGGCCCCGCCCCTTTATGGGGGATTATTCAACAAAACTTTCCATGCCATAACTCCGGTAAAAATTGACTTATTGAAACGATATTTAGAGAAAGTGTTCAAGATATAAAGCTAACTCTTTGCTGAAAAAATTAACAAAATCGGTGAATGGACACACCCACTTTTTGAACACAGTTCCAAAAAATTTCTTCGTAAAATTAAAATCGCGATATTTCCTTAATTGTATAAGTTATATAAATAAGATTTTACACACATAACAAGCTTTTTCAGCAAAACAGAACTGTATAAAAATTTTGTGGATTTTGGTGAAGTAGGCGTGGCGCCGCCCACTTTTTAGCATAAAAGGTCAGCTATTTTCAAAAGCAATTGCTTGAAATTTCAAGAAGGTATTTCAATGAAATTTTGTGAGAGGGTTCCCAATAGTATGTAGTATACTCCTGCCAAAAATTACGCAAATCGAATAACAAACAAGCAAGATTTACGGGCAAGTAGTTAACACCCTACTGCCTTTTTTATACCCAGCGTACTAGTACTAGTACAAGGGTATATTAATTTTGTCCACATAACGGTACTATGTAACGGCACAAAATAATCGAGTTAGATATAGAGTTCCATATATGAAAGTTCTTAGGTTGAAAAGAGGAATTGATTAAGGCATGTCCGTCCGTCTGTCCGTCTGTCCGTCCGTGTACACGATAACTTGAGTAAAAATTGAGATATTTGCATGAAATTTTGCAAGGTAGGTTGCTATTGAAAATGGGCGAAATCGGATGATAACCACGCCCCCTTTTTCGATATCGAAAATTTCGAAAAATGTATAAAACGGGTTAATTCAATATCAGAAGCAGCTACAATGATAAAATTTGCAATATGTATTGATTTATATGTTCTAAGGCGGATTTTACCAAATTTTTTGAAAAGGGGCGTGGCACGCCCCCATATATTTGAAGAAATTTTAAAATTTTGACTCCTAATAACTTGAGAACAGTTTATGCTAGTATAACGAAATTTTGTAGAGGGCATACTATTGTTGTGTTAAATTCAGATATAGAAAATAAACGAAATCGCTTGGCGACCACGCCTACTTTTTTATAAAAGTTATATTGAAAGGAGGTGGAAATATTGAAAAGTCCATATCTAATTAACTGATACCGCTATAATAATATAATTTTGTACATACATCAATTTTCATATTCTTTACATTATTTTTGCAAAATTTTGGAAAGTGGGCGTGGCACCGCCCACTTATGAGTCAAGCAATTTTCAAATTCGACTGCTAATAACTTCAAAACGGTGTGAGATAGGTTTACGAAACTAGGTTCCAGGCATGTTATGTTTATGTAGAGTACTACCACAGAAAATAAGAAAAATCGGTGAACGACCACGCCCCTTTTTGGACTAAAGTTCTCTAAACGAGAGTTGGGAAACCGGAATATGCAATATCTGTTTAACTGATACAGATATAATGCTAAAATTTAGTACACTCATTCACCTGATGATGTTATTAGTGATGTTTAAAGGTTTTTTGGTAATATTTTGGAAAATGGGCGTGGCACCGCCCACAAGTGAATAAACAAAATATCAACATTTCACTATTAACAAGCCACTGTGAAAGTATCATAAAGATCTGCAATGAAAACTGATCTTCAATAGGGACAAACAACATAATAAAATCCGTGGGCGTGCCACCACCCACTTTTTTAAAATTATGTAAATATTGATTAATGGACACATATATCCGTACATCGAAAAATTTCACAAAATACGTTAAAAGTTATGGGCATGGCACGCCTTCTTTTCCAAAGTTATATATAGGACATTGTATAACCCTTGAAAAGATCGATTCAGTACTTTTGGCTCATGTAAGCGGTTAAAGCTTTATAAGCAAGGAGCGTGGCCGCGCCCACCAAATTCGCTATTGTTTAGGCTCGGCATAGATTGTTTTTAAAATGGGCGAAATCGGATGAAAACCACGCCCCCTTTTTCTAAAAACTAACGCTGGGTATTTAATGCTCGGTTCACCCGAACTTAGACTTCCTTACTTGTTTTATTTTCATACCTTTCATGAACATGAGGAAAGGTATTTATATTTTGTTATTTAGTAA